>JANRMT010062823.1:18384650-18414448 GCA_026402145.1 Polypterus bichir lapradei | reverse complement strand
TATCTATCTATCTATCTATCTATCTATCTATCTATCTATCTATCTATCTATCTATCTATCTACTAAGACAAACATTTGACTAATTGACGCTGAATAAGAACCGTATGCATCTGTTTCGACTTACCTACAAATTAGACTTAGGACAGACTTTGGGATCGATCTTGTTCGTAACCTGGGGACTGCCTGTATTTTGCAGTCTTGTTTCTTTGTATTTGTGGTTACTAATTTAAATGTATGACTTCATTATAACTGTTTATGTGAAATCTCCGCACACATAAAAAGATACCTGGCTTGACTTGATAATATTGACAATACCGCAGTCACCAAACAACACACTCTTGTTCCTAACAATTTACTCCTTTTTTAGGATGTTAACAGCATTGAGGTCAGCAACTGGATTTAAAGGTCCAGTTGCATCAGATGCCTTTTATAATCTCCATGTGATGGTAATTGTCTAACAATTTCTAACAGATTATTTAAATTGTGACTAATAGGCACCCTAGAAGGGGGAGAAAAAACTCCCCCAGTAGGATGGAAGAGAATGAACAACTCAGACAGAAAAGGATTTCTTTTCAAATCTTTAATGTTAACTTTGCTTCTACAAACTTTAGGAGAAAGAGATGTCTAAATGTATTTATACAAGGCTTCTAAATGTTAGCTTATTTTTTCTTGAGTAAATACTGATAAAATCAAACATGCCACGCACTGCCTGTCACCTGAGCTTAGATTTCTTTAATTTCATAGCTGTTGATAAGATCCTTATACACAAAACCAGAGAATTGAAAGACGGTCCACTTTTGTACACCACGGGCCATCTTACACTGAAAAAAAAATGTGATGATTCACACTTAATATTTTCAATCTGAACAAATATAATTCTTTTAAGCTTATTGATCCCACAATTTTTAAGTTGAGGCAAATCATTTAGAGTGATTGGGTGCAATTCACTTGTTTTTTTTACTGAAGTAAATCTATTTTTTAAGTTGTTCTTCTTTTTTGGCAGTTGGAAAGTTCGACCGAAAGAATATACAAACGGCCCCTCAAACACAGCACATGAACAACCTAAAATATTAAGTTAAATGAAATAGGATTTTTACGTTTATTCCCTCCACCATAACTTAATTTGGTACAAACATTTTTTTTTACTTTAATTGAAATCTGAAACCAAATATTTCAAGCTGCAACACTAAATGACTAATCTTAAGTTACTTGAAAGAGAAAATTTACGTTGAATGAACAACATCAATGTTATACTTTTTTCAGTGTAGTTTGTACTATGGTAACTTCCAGTGGTGAACTGCAAACCTGCAATGTCTGGATTACAAGAGAGTTCAGAAGAACTGCTGGCTGATCACGGACTGGCTGTGAACACCATCCTGCACAGCACTGCCTCCACAATTTTCTTTTTCTCATAACTGCGTATAATATTCAAATCCTGTTTCTGCCAGAAGGAATCCTACTCCGTTGGGCCTATAAGCAGGGCCCTTAACCTGACAATTGCTTTAGGGGCACTGTACGATGGCTGACACTGCACTCTGACCTCCAAAATGTCATGTGAAAAGACAATTTCTCCTCGGGGATTAATAAAGTGTACCAAAATCAAAATATAGTACTCACCTAGTGGATAAGATGAATATTAAAAGCATGAAGGTCAGCTGGATAGAAAATACTAGAAAGAAAGAAAGAAAAAAAAAAGATTAGAAGCAACATCAATGCCACCACCTGGCACTTTTCATCCATCCACTTGTGAACCGGCTTAATTCACCTCAGGGACGCGGGGTTATTTTTTTGCTTAACATGAAAACATAGATTGTATACAAGCAGTATGTACTGAATGAACACCAAGCCCACAACGTCACATTTATGTGTCAGAGGGTCACCTACCCGGCTTGTCAGAGGTAAGCACTACCACCCCGGGGCACCAGGGGTTGCAATTGCTGACTGTTTTGTCTCTTTTTCCACCCACAGCTCAGAGAAGACACCCACTGAGGGAAACTGACCCCATCCCTTCTGGTCCTAGTGCTCTAAGAGCAGGGCGCTCCCAAAAATAGTCATCTTAGTTAGAAGATGAACAACCTGCCACATGAAGCTCCGACCTTGAAGCTCAACCACTCTTTAGAGCATGTTTATTCCAGCTGCTCCTTATAGCAAAATCTTCTTCTTCTTTTGGCTATTCCCATTTAGGGGTCGCAACAGCGGATCATCAGTCTCCATCTATTCTTGGCTTTGACATCATTTTCTGCCACACCAACTGACTTCATCACCTCCCTCATCACATCCATAAACTTCCTCTTTTCCTCTTGCCTGGCAGTTCCATCCTGAACATGTACCATCTCAATCTCACCTATCTCACTTGGTCATCAAACTGTCGTACCTGTGTTGTCTCTCTGATATATTCATTACTTAACCTGTCTACTCTTGTTACTCCGAGCGAAAATCGCAGCATCTTCAACTCTGCCTCTTTAAGCACTGCCTCCTGTCTTTTTGGCAGTGCCACTGTCTTCAAACCAGACAACATAGCTGGTCTCACTACCATTTTATACAACTTCCCTTTCACTTTTGAAGATACTCTTCTATCATAAATCATAAAATGCATGTGTTCCAAACAACAATCTATTATTTCTCTACACAACTCTAGGTACCTGACTCCCAGATAATCAAGGCTTGAGCTGGGAGAAATTTGTGCCCGTTCTGCGGTAGTGGGGGATGGAATAGTAGGCTGCTTGTCTTGATCGACACATTTACAAGGCAAAAGACACTGGCGGAGAGGTGCAAAGGGATTTAAGGTGGGCCGGGTTTACAAGTTTTTTCATAGGCTTTCATAAGTCTAGTGTTAAAGGCCTCAAGTACCATCTTCTGTGTCACTGTTGCTGTCTTTTTGGTTTTTTTTGGATGTTCGCAGGAGCATTAGAATGCAAAGAATGTTTATCTTTAAACTTTTTCTTCCCTCAACTCACAACATAGAGAAACTGGACGTTGTTTTCTTACCGTGATGATTTCTCGCACTGCCACCTGGTGGAATCCTACTGATGTACTTCAAGTACGTGTGCAAGTATAGGCAGCAGCGTCCTTAAGTGCACGCATCATGCAGCGTTAAGTATACCCTAGCCCTTAGTCCAATTGCAGGTTTAATTACTGTATGTACTACAGAACCTCCTCTTTCCACCCTCTTAAATGTACGCAGTTTTTAATGTCTGGAAAGCATCGAGGATTAAATCACTTAGAGATCTATACATAGACAATGAACAATTGAACAATTACACTCCAAATTTAACTTTCCAGCAACACATTTCTTTCACTACCTTCAAAATAGAAACTTTGTTAAACAAAACCTACCGAATTTCCCTCACCTCCCACCTACCTCTATTCCGGAAGAAATATTGCTCAGTCTAGAGGACTCGGGCAGCATTTCCGTAATAAATAAAAACATTTTACAGTCCCTCCCTTTCAAAGATCCCAGAGGACACTGGGAAAAGGATCTCTCATTTAACATCTCAGGAAAGGAGTGGAAGGTAACAATGCACAGAATTCACTCGAGCTCCATATGCACAAAGTATTCAATTATTTAACTTAAAATTATATATCGAGCACATCTGTCTCGTTTAAAATTGTCCAAAATGTTTCCAGGGCAAGAGCCAACCTGCGAACGTTGCAATCGAGTTCCAGCCTCACTGGGCCACATGTTTTGGGCCTGCACCAAATTAACATCATTCTGGACCAAAATCTTTAAATGCCTTTCAGACAGCAGCCTTGGTGTCACAATCCTTCGCAACCCATTAACAGCTGTGTTTGGTGGGCTCACTGAGGGGCTTAAAGTGGAGAAGGACAAACAAACTGTAACGGCCTTTACTACACTATTGGCACGTAGACTTATTTTGCTCAACTGGAAGAATCCTACCTTACCTCTGTTAAGTCAGTGGGTACCTGATGTTATATATTATTTAAAATTGGAAAAAAATCTAATTCTCACTTAGAGGATCTGGACAAAAATTCTTCAAAATCTGGCAGGATCTAATCAATAACATTTTTGAATAAGCATTTAAATTGAGGAAGTGGATTCTCGCCCCTTTTTTATTTATTTTTAATTCATTTATTTATTTACATATTTTTACTATTATTAAAGTTTTACTCTGCTGGCCTAGCTCTCTTTCTCATGGGTGGTGGTCGATTTGTTTCAAACTAAGTTTTGTTAAACTTGACTTGCTTGTATGGAATGTTATTTGATTTAAAAAAAAATTAATAAAATGTTAAAAAAAATAATGATATAGTAAAAATGCAACTCCCTCTTGCTCATTTTGTTTTATTTCATTCTATGCTGCTTTTGATGCTTGCACCTTCTAATAATTCTTGCATGTAGTATAACTTACTTTGTAAGTCGACTTGGATAAGGATGTCTTCTGAATAAATTAATGATAATTATAACAAAATGTAAAAAAAGAAGCAAAGGGGTCTAAAACGTTCAGAGGGCACTGCATATCTGAGACAAAATACTTGTTTTATGATGAGAATTTCTTCACACTTTTAATTATATTTACTTCAATTAAAGATTATAGATTTGTTAATTCTTTCTTTGAATGAAAGATCAAGAGAATAAACCATAAGGACTAACTATTTCGCAAACTATTTTGTCATGCTATTTTCTAACCCGCTTAATCGCAGGGAGTGCCAGAGCCTGTTCCAGCTATCACTGGGCACAAGGCAGGAACAAATCCATCCAATCCATCGTATGGCGAACACACTCACACACACACCATACCATACCAAGGCCAACTTAATGTTGTCAATCCTGCTAACCTGTATGGCTTTGGACTGTAGGAGGAAACCCACACAGACAGGGAAAGAACCTGTAAACTCCATGCATGGAGGACCCCGGGACACAAACCGTGTCTCCTTACTGCGAGACAGCAGCACTACCACTGCACCACCAGGCTGCCCCACAGCCCATTTTGTTTTTATTTATCAAGGATGTCAAAATTAGTGAAGGAAAACCACCAGTTTCTAAGTAAAATGTAAATAAAAAGAAGAAGAATAAAAAAGCAGGTAATGGAACCTTCCCCTCTATGCATCACATATGACCCCTCTGGTTTGTCCCAAGTCCTTGCCGCTCACTAAGCAGCGCTAAGGTGCCGCAGAGCACCCATCACGATGGCTGAAGCCATTTACGCCCTTTAACTCATTACCCAGTAATGCACAAAGAGCCATTGTTGGAAACAGGATTGTCTGCCAGGCGCTTTATTGCCAACAGCACCCTAAATTACTACATAATATCCGACATAAACACTAGATTAACATTGACTGCTGCCGACACGCCGCGCCATAACAGACCACTTAAAGCATAAAAGCCCCGAGCCCTATAGCTTTCCACAACAAGCAGGTGCTTTTCAGGGCTGCTATTTAGCAGTGCAGGATAATGTGGCGTTACTGATGGTGCTGTGGGGGAGGCTGAGTGTGAGCTGCATGGCCACTTTGTGTGCTGATGTCAAACGTGAGGCACTGGCACAATGCTGCCGATAAGCTTGGGAGTAGGTGTGCTGACTGAGGCCTTTCAGTTGTTTTTTGTTTTTAAATTTGCAAAAAGTGATATGATTTCAGACAGTAAATGTTAAATTTCTCAGATTTGGGCAGACAACAATAAAACAGGCATTAAAAAGAACACATTTTGGCAAAAACAGATATTACAAATATAAACTATATTAACTTGCCATTAAGTGAGGGCAGAGGTCTCCACTACTGTGGCTGCAATTTTCATTCCCACCCTTTTCTTAATTAGTGCCCAGTTTTTGTCATACTTTTAACTGATTAGCTATTCAAGACTCAGACCCCTTAATTGCTTCGTTTTTCTTTAATAGGCAGTGTCATGCATGTGCCCATGAGAGGCAGTTTAATAATAATAATAATAATTCTTTGCATTTATATAGCGCTTTTTTCACTACTCAAAGCGCTCAGCAATTGCAGGTTAAGGTTTAAAGGCTCAGGTGATGGTAATTCTCCACCAATCCAGGCGGTGGCGCTGTGTCATAATGTTCTCTCTTCTCCTTCCTCTGCAGACCAGATGATTGACAGCTCTCCTCCACCAATGTTACTTCTGGTGTCCGACCACCTGAACCTGCCATCTTCCTGCCCAGCTGCCATATGACCACAAGACCCTCCATCTTGCTAAGTCACAAAAAGACTCCGTTTTGAGAAAACTTGATTTTTGTGTTTTTCATGCGCATTATTTCAGAAACAAAATATTTTCAGTTATATGAGGTTTTCCCAATGGTGCCCCAACACTTTGTCTCTGTTATATTATTATAGCAACCAAACAATAATGAGATGCAAAACAAGCCAACGCATGACCAGCTAACATACAATATCTGAAAATAAAAGAAGGTAAACGTCTCAGTAGTGTTCATCTGCTCAGGTCCTCAAAACATACTGACGGTGTTCTGTTGATAAAACGAAAATCAACAATTTTGGGAATGTCTGCTGTGGCACAATGACAGCAGCAATGAGCCAATTAATTAAATAATAGATTCAATTAACAGCAAGACTTGACTTCTGATTAAGAAACTGGTTGGAGTGAAATTAGTTGGAGTTTGAGGTCTTGACTTAGTTGGTTATCTTTTGGCTCACTTCAAATTGCATTTCTGTTTTATGGAAAAATGTGAAGCAATTCAGAGGACTGAACCTTAAGAAACAAGGCAATTAAAATGAAGGGAAAAGAAGGCCAATTAACAGAAAAAAACTGGTCACTAATTCAGAAAAGGTTTGGAATGAAAACTCACAGCCACAGTAGCGCTGCAAAATGGAAATCCGGCAGTGTTTCTCAACCATGGTGGCCTCGGGACCGATTTTTTACCTTTGTAAGTTCACTGAAGACCCACAAAAATTAACTGAAAAGCCGCCGGGGGGAGAATAAGAAATGATTATGTTTGGAGGTGAGGATTTTGTTGGGGCAATTGTGATTGAGGGTTGAAACAACCGCAAGTTGAAGAAACGATTGTGGTAAGAAACATGGACAAATATCGAGTGATTCTATTCTGTAGACTGGGTCGTTTCAGTGTACATCAGTAGCTGAGATGGCATCTTTTTTTCCCTTCTGTGCTTGTGATGCATAGGTGACCAAGTCAGCAACGATCTTACAGTAGGCACGTGTGAAGGTTCTGTGTATGGCTACAGCTCTGTCATGTCATGTTGCCCTTGCAAAGCTTCATGGAGAGTTTGGAAACGTTTGGGAGAACAAGGTCACTGGTGAACACAGCATATTTGCTGCAAAAAAAGCTTTTCGAATTTCACCAATCAACGCTATTAAATAACTGCATATATGTAGATTTTTTTAAATTTTTGGGCACTGTATTTCTTAGAGAGAAAATGTTAAATGTTAATTAAAATCTGCAAATATATTGATATACCTTCACACAAAAATTTAATACAAGTTTTTAAGAGTATATTTTGTATGTTATTGTGTTATGCCTTTTTAAGTCCTCCGGAAACTTCAACAGAAAATAATGGTAGGACTGACAGTGAAGCAATCCAACATGGGCTATGTGTAAGGATAGATGGTCAAATGGATATAAGGTAAGATAGCAAGAACTGAAAAACAGCAGAACAAAACTTAAATCAATGGTGAATGAGTAAAGAAATAGAGGTTAGCCAAACCAATGGCTGAGAAACTACAAAACACAAGGTGCTGCTCAATGGAAGGCAAAAGACACAAAGAAGAAACGAGCAAACCAATCTGAAGTAACTTGCATCTTTCCATCTGTTGCCTGTATTTACTCTGCTCACTTCAAGGCTTTAAGAGCCACAGCTTATCTCAGCAGTACTGGGCGCAAGGCAGGAGCCAACCCTGGATGGAATGTCAGTCCACTGTGATGGTACACAAACACTATATGATAACAATGACACTGCAGTCTGGACAGGGAGGAAAATATGGTGAGGGACGGAAGATCCTTTCAACATTTTAGTAATAAAAGAACAGTCAAGGAGCAGGTCAGGAGCATTGGGAACAGAAAAAGTGAGCTAGAAAATCTGGGCAGTGAAATAGCAAATGCTGTGAATTTCCATTTACTTAAAGTTTATATATGTGTAGAGAAGTCAATGACCTTCCAAAAGTAACAGGGACTATTAAGGGGTCCAGACTGATTTGAAAATTGTAGAGAGAGAAGTGCTGCTTAAACAGGCTGAAATCTAATAAATTACCAGAACCAGATTAAATTTATCCTTGATTGATTACGGAAGTTAATGAAAATACATTTAGAAAGTATTGATACACCTTTGGGAGAGGTGAGGGATTTGTGTGGTATCTATTTTTCTCTTTTGGAGTTTTTTTTTTTAAACTAGGGGGCTTCACCCCCTGCTCACTTCGTTTGCCAACCCCCTGCCTGCGCTACACGCCAGCAACTTCACGTCTCTGCCGCTCATGTATGTGGATTTCACTTTCACCAAACAACAAATGTTTTAATTCTCGCAGATACTCCTCTTCATTGGGAACAAACACTACTTTTCCCCGATGGCAACATGAATTAGATGATCTACAAGTCTCCGTCTTAAACTTTAAACAGTATCGACACGCTTCTCTCATATCACCTATGTCCATATATTTGATCTCTTTTTGCTTTTACCTTTTCGTCAATATGGCACTGAATTTTGATTTCGTGTTTGAAATTACATTGTGACAACGCAATGTAGAACTGCCCGTGAATTAATATTGTTTCTTTCTCTCTACACGAACTGTGTCTGACAATAGCATTCACACAAATGATAAATGATTGAGCCGTGTGCGTGGTTGTAAATGTTTTAGATGTGGGCAGGACTTTTCCAAAAATCTTTGCATAAAATCTTGTCTCACGGGGCTTGAAATTTTCTCTTGCGGGATTTCACTTTCACCAAACAACAAATCTTTTAATTCTTGTGGATACGCCTCCTCATTGGGAAGAAACACTACTTTTCCTTGATGGCAACACAAATTAGACAATCTACAAGACTCCGACTTAATTTAAATCCGAACAATATATTCGATCTCTTTTCGCTGTTACATTATTTCACCGAGTAATAATTTCCATTTGTTTGTGCCAATGCGATCTTTACCGTCATTTTTTTAAGACTTTCGAATTTTCGTACTTCCATTATCTCTAACCTGCTCTGCATGTGTATCGCGCCAACGTTTTTGAATTCTTTACGACGTTCTACTTTGTCATCTACTCTTTGTCTTTTATTTCCGGCCCTGGGCGTGGTTAAATCTCTTGGCACAATTTCTTATCTCACGGGATGTGAAAATGTCTCTCTGAGAAAGTCACGTCTCGTCTCTCTTCCCAAGATTTTTTTATTATAATAGAGAGATCACAGTGAATGGATTATTTAAACATGTTTTGCATTTTTTTTTCACTATTTCATATGGATGTTAAGGAGGGGATTATTATTTCAAATGTTTTGTGGTTTTATCACTAATTTATGGTACTTTTGTATTCTTTTCTGGAGTGACGTTCATCACTATCATTTTGGTAGGTTTAATTTAGCCTGTGTCATATGCGCTAAATTGGGACTAATTAGGAGGCGGGACTACTATTAAAGGATTGGCCAGCAGTGTTTTTGGCCGCAGGACTCTGGTTTGAACTTGGGGGGTGTTGTGTGCGGTACCCTGAGAGCAAGTGCTGCTTTCAGCTTTTTCTAAGAAGTGTGGACAACTGGAGGAGATTGCTTTACGCTGGATCATTGCAGCGGGTGCTTCGCCTTAACTTGACAGAGTCCAACACGGTTGGTACAACTAGCGTGGAGGAGAGAGGCACAGCGAGTGAGATAAGAGATCAGGGAATCAACGAGCTGGTGTTTCCAATTGACTTCATGCTTTGACTTCAAGATGTGGGTATCCTCAATATTGTCTTCATCGGTGGTGATTTAGATGCTGATCGTAATGTAAGAGCCATTTGCTAGTTATTTAAGTTATATAAATGTTTGCCTACACATTAGTGCAAAGTCTATGGGAGGTTCATACAATCCCCATAAGTTGAATAGAATTGGTATATTCTAATTATTTCTAGCTTCTCTAAACATTATACTCAGGTAGTGACCTGCCTTGCCAGGTGTAAGGCATTGAGGGCACATGGTTGTAAACAGTGCCTTGTGTGCCTTACGTGCCAAGTAACATGAAAGACGACAAGCTGTATTGAAGGTGCGGTGCTGTACGTTTAAAGTGTACAGAAGAAGAAGTAAAGCATCCTTAAGTGCCTTAGAAACAACTAAAAATTGACAAGTTTATAGATTTTTCTAATATTTTGCATTTAATTCTACGTGTGTAACAACCATTTTTCTTTATTCTTGTGTGGATGATTTGCTTTGAATTTTCTCGAAATATTTTATAATAAACTTTTGGACTGAGAGATTTCTTTTGGCACGCGTTGCTTGAACCCGTCTTACATACTCGCAGCAACCCGTAGCTTCTCGTGTTCCCTCAAGTCAATTAGAGTGGAAAGCCTCCAGGACTGGAGTTGGGCACCCCTGATTTATTGTATTGGTACTTCTAAAAAAAAAAAAAAATCAGCATTTAAACATTAAAAAAACATGCTGTACAGCAAAGTTTAATCGACGCAAACGTTTGAACAATATAACTTGAGACTCAAACCCCTCAATTGTTTCTTTTTCCTTAATTAGCAGCCAAACAATAATGAACCAAAACCATCCATCCATCCATCCATCCTCTTCCGCTTATCCGAGGTCGGGTCGCGGGGGTAGCAGCTTAAGGAGAGAAGCCCAGACTTCCCTCTCCCCGGCCACTTCTTCCAGCTCTTCCGGGAGAATCCCAAGGCGTTCCCAGGCCAGCCGGGAGACATAGTCCCTCCAGCGTGTCCTGGGTCTTCCCCGGGGCCTCCTCCCGGTTGGACGTGCCCGGAACACCTCACCAGGGAGGCGTCCAGGAGGCATCCTGATCAGATGCCCGAGCCACCTCATCTGACTCCTTTCGATGCGGAGGAGCAGTGGCTCTACTCTGAGCCCCTCCCGGATGACTGAGCTCCTCACCCTATCTTTAAGGGAAAGCCCAGACACCCTGCGGAGGAAACTCATTTCAGCCGCTTGTATTCGCGATCTCGTTCTTTCGGTCACTACCCATAGCTCATGACCATAGGTGAGGGTAGGAACGTAGATCGACTGGTAAATTGAGAGCCTTGCCTTACGGCTCAGCTCTTTTTTCACCACGACAGACCGATGCAGAGCCCGCATCACTGCGGATGCCGCACCGATCCGCCTGTCGATCTCACGATCCATTCTTCCCTCACTCGTGAACAAGACCCCGAGATACTTAAACTCCTCCACTTGTGGCAGGATCTCGCCCCCAACCCTGAGAGGGCACTCCACCCTTTTCCGGCTGAGGACCATGGTCTCGGATTTGGAGGTGCTGATTCTCATCCCAGCCGCTTCACACTCAGCTGCGAACCGCTCCAGAGAGAGCTGAAGATCACGGCCTGATGAAGCAAACAGGACAACATCATCTGCAAAAAGCAGTGACCCAATCCTGAGTCCACCAAACCGGACCCCTTCAACACCCTGGCTGCGTCTAGAAATTCTGTCCATAAAAGTTATGAACAGAATCGGTGACAAAGGGCAGCCCTGGCGGAGTCCAACTCTCACTGGAAACGGGCTCGACTTACTGCCGGCAATGCGGACCAAGCTCTGACACCGGTTGTACAGGGACTGAACAGCTCTTATCAGGGGGTCCAGTACCCCATACTCCCGGAGCACCCCCCACAGGACTCCCCGAGGGACACGGTCGAACGCCTTTTCCAAGTCCACAAAGCACATGTAGACTGGTTGGGCAAACTCCCATGCACCCTCCAGGACCCTGCTAAGGGTGTAGAGCTGGTCCACTGTTCCGCGACCAGGACGAAAACCACACTGTTCCTCCTGAATCCGAGGTTCGACTATCCGACGGACCCTCCTCTCCAGAACCCCCGAATAGACTTTTCCAGGGAGGCTGAGGAGTGTGATCCCTCTATAGTTGGAACACACCCTCCGGTCCCCCTTTTTAAAGAGGGGGACCACCACCCCAGTCTGCCAATCCAGAGGCACTGTCCCCGATGTCCATGCGATGTTGCAGAGACGTGTCAACCAAGACAGTCCTACAACATCCAGAGCCTTAAGGAACTCCGGGCGTATCTCATCCACCCCCGGGGCCCTGCCACCAAGGAGTTTTTTGACCACCTCGGTGACTTCAGTCCCAGAGATGGGAGAGCCCACCTCAGAGTCCCCAGGCTCTGCTTCCTCATTGGAAGGCATGTTAGTCGGATTGAGGAGGTCTTCGAAGTACTCCCCCCACCGACCCACAACATCCTGAGTCGAGGTCAGCAGCGCACCATCCCCACCATATACGGTGTTGACACTGTACTGCTTCCCCTTCCTGAGACGCCGGACGGTGGACCAGAATCTCCTCGAAGCCGTCCGAAAGTCGTTCTCCATGGCCTCTCCAAACTCCTCCCATGCTCGAGTTTTTGCCTCAGCAACAACCGAAGCCGCATTCCGCTTGGCCTGTCGGTACCTATCAGCTGCCTCCAGAGACCCACAGGACAAAAAGGTCCTATAGGACTCCTTCTTCAGCTTGACGGCATCCCTCACCGCCGGTGTCCACCAACGGGTTTGGGGATTGCCGCCGCGACAGGCACCGACCACCTTACGGCCACAGCTCCGGTCAGCCGCCTCAACAATAGAGGCACGGAACATGGCCCATTCGGACTCAATGTCCCCCACCTCCCTCGGGACGTGGTCGAAGTTCTGCCGAAGGTGGGAGTTGAAGCTACTTCTGACATGAACCAAAACAGGACCAGCAAACTGTGACACAATATCTGAAAATAAAGAAAGACGAAGGTCTCAGGAATGCTGATCTGCTCTTAGAAAAGAGAACATCGACAATTTTGGAAATGTCTGATATTGCACAATGAGAGCAGCAACAAGCCATGGAATTAAAGAACGAGTTTAATTAACAACAAGACTCAGCAAATCATCAAGCAACTGGCTGGAGTGAAATTGGTTGGAGTTTGAATGCCCTGACTTAGTTGGTCTTCTGTTGGCTCACTCACTTCACATCTCACATCTGTTTGGGTGCCATTTAAGGAAAGAAATGAAGCAATTCAGAGGAACGATGATTCAGGGAATTCAGGGAAACATTTCTTAAAAACCAAGTCAATTAAAATGAATTCAAAAGAAGTTAATTAGCAGCAAAAGCAGATCACTAATTAAGAAAAGGGTTAGAATGAAAACCTGAAGCCATTGTGGCCCTCCAGGACTGGAGTTGGGCACCGCTGCAATAAATATATGTTTCATTTTATCGACCATTTACATTTTTATTCCTGTGAGTGGTTGTGTAGGTAGGGGCCCCCAGTGGCCTATAATGCTGGCGTTGTCACTGGTCTGAAGAACCAAAATGGTGATTAGGGGACGGGTTGGCCATGCACGGCACTGCTGAAAGCTCAGAGTCAGCCTCTTGCTTTGATTCCTCAGAATGCTAACAAATTACCATAACACAAAAGTGAGATGAAAGGGGCGAGTTATGCACACACAGTCCTGACATGTAATGAATTAGGACTCCTGTAATGAAGGACACGGCCATGAATGGCGGCTCCCTGCTTTCTAAGATTTCCATTCTCAGACAGCTGTAAGAGAGCAAGTTTGTGGTAGGAGAGGACAGTCACAGTCGAGTTTGGTTTTCTTTTTGCTAGTAAAAATGTGTGCCTTTGATGTTAAGATGCACTGATGTTATGATATATTAGCAGTGACAGGTTCTTAAAGAACAGATGAGAAAATACCAGTGTGGCATAAAGCATAAATAAAAGCCTTTTTATTTTTTTTAAATTTAGTTTATTCTTTTATTTTGCTTATCCATTTCAGGGATGTGGGGTTTGCCAAACTTGTGAAGTTTTCATATTCTTGCCGTTTTTGGAGCATACGTCTTGAGTAATGAATACACGCAGCCATACGATTAAACTCACATCCTGACTCAAAACTAAAAAAACTCCCAAATGGACAGAGAAGAGAGGCCCCCCCCCCCCCTTAGAAACAATTCATTTGTGCACTTACTGATAAATACGATGACGACCAAGCTGAACTTGTCCAGGTCAATGTTGGGATTGGAGAATGTATCGCAGAATGTGGTGTAAATAATCATGAGGAGAACGCAGCTGCTGATGGCACCAAAGGGGGGCTTCTTTCTCTCTAGCCACTCCTTAATATACCGTCGAACTATCTGAAAAGAGAAGCAAGAGAGAGAGAGAGAGAGAAAAGATGAGGCTCAACAAGTCATCATGAAAAGTCCCGCAAAGACAAACAGGGCATTACTGACGCGATGTGACAGCAGAGTGGCATGTCGAGACAGAGAGCTTCCCCCTGGGCTTTAAAGCTTTCCAGGAGCGCAGCCTCTCTGCTTGGGAATTTCACCATTCGTAATGCTGCTTTCAGTGGGCCGCCCATAATGAGAGCACATTTTCGGCTTGCTTTCAGCGGGGTCCTAATCATGCCAGATGCTCTTCGCTAGCTGTCACCAAGACAGGCCCATTAAACCTCCCTTAAGTTTTGCTCCACTGTTGATTCTAATGGATGGACGTAATTATCAGAGTCCCCTTTGTATCAACAAACACTTTCAAGTGCAACTTCTTGAACATGGAGGAAGAACAAAAAAAAAAAAAAAATCTACTGACATCCTTAGGAATTTCAGGAGGCTGGCTAATCGAAAGTGATCAGCGGAACATTTTAATATTTAAATAGCCAGTGATGCACCAGAAGTTCCTAATTAAATTATAACTCAGGCTTGAAAAGCAAAAGTGCATGTGTTGTGGGAGTTTTAAATAATTGAACCGCTTTATATCTAGTCTATCCGTTAACCTGAAGACAAATGGTATTTGCAAGCTTTTAGACTAGCGATTCCAGAGAAATTAAACAACAGGATCCCGTACACATTTTACCCTTCAAAGTTAAAATTCAAACTGACTCCGCCACCAAGGCGAAACTTTTGAAAGTCGGAGAAAAGTGCTTTATCTGCTAATGCTTCAAGGCATTTGTCATTAGGGTGCAAAATGGTTTTTATCATTTGTTGAGGTGGCCTCCATGTTTTATGCTACAGCAACTACTTGCTTCACTTTTGATCGTTTTTTCTTTGCAGAAGAAATTACAGTACAGCAATAACTAAGAAAATTAAATAATTCAAACCACGCAAAGCAAAACAAAAACATACTGCAAAAATAAGAATACAAGAAGCACTTCAAAAGCTTACTCAACGCATTAGGTCATCACAGAAATGAATTGCAACAAAACACGACAAGAGAAAGAATTTTTTTCAGGGGAATTTGTAGACTTTTACTGTTCTGGAAGCTGGAGGTCTCAATATGAGACCTTAGCTGCTCCTTCTTCTTTCATCTATTTTATCTTTTCATCTACAGTCAAAGTAAAAAGTATGTGAACCCCTAGGAATTCTCTATATTTATGTCTAATTCCCATATAAAACATGGTCGTATCTTCATGTCAGTCCCAATAATGAACAAACACAGTCTCCTATAACTAAAGATACACAGATTTTCAGAGAATTTTTGACCGTATTGAATAAATCATTCAAACTGTGAAACTGAAGGTTGGAAAAAGTAAGTGAACCCTAAGCTAATGACTTTTTACAAAGCTCATTGCAGTCTGAATTTCGCACACCTGGAGTCCATTTAATGAAGCAAGTTCAGAGGTACGGCCCAGAATGACTTTGATTGATCAAAAACACTATAAAGTTTGAGCTTTTGACAAGAAGCCTATCCAGATAGGAATCATACCTCGCACAAAAGAGCTGTCTGAAGAGCTACGATGGAGAATTGTTAATCTACATAAGGCTGGAAAGGGTTACAAAGTCATCTCAAAGATTTGAGATATTCATGTCTATAAATGGAGACAATCTGGTATTGTGGCTACTCTGCCTAGAAGCGGGCGCCCTGCCAAGATGACCCCAAGAGCACAACGCAAAGTCAGCAATGAGGTAAAGAAGAACCCTAGAGTGACAGCAAAGGACTTGAAGAAGTCATAAGAACTGGCTAACATCTCTGTTCAGGAGTCAACTATACGCAAAACACTGAACAAGAAAGGAGTCCATGGCAGGACACCAAGAAGGAAGCCACTGCTATCAAAAAAGAACATTGCTGAACGCCTGAAGTTTGTGAAAGAGCACTTGGACACTCCGCAACGGTACTGGGAAAATGTCTTGTGGAGTGATGAAACCAAAATTGAACTATCTGGGAGGAACAAGCAGAACTTCATTTGGCGTAAAAAGGGCACTGCAGATCAACATCAAAACATCATCCCTACAGTGAAGTATAGTGGAGGGAACATCAGGATTTGGGCCTGCTTTGCTACATCAGGGCCTGGACAGCTTGCCATCACTGAGGGGAAAATGAATTCACAAGTCTATCAACAAATTCTCCAGGATAATGCGAGGGTGTCTGTCCGTCAACTTAAGCTCAGAAGAGGCTGGGTGATGCAACACGACAACGAGCCCAAACATCGCAGCAAATCCACACCACAATGGCTTCAGAATAACAAACTCGGCCTTTTGGAGCGGCCCAGTCAGAGCCCAGATCTCAATCCTATTGAATAACTTGAAGAGAGAGAGTTGTACACAGAAGGCAACCAAAGAATATCGAAGAGTTAAGGCAGTTCTGCAGGGAAGAAAGGGCTCAAATTCCCCCCCCCCCAGCACGATGTGCAGGTCTGATCTGCAGTTACAGGAAGCGCCTGCCAAAGGAGGGTCAACCAGTTATTAAATCCCAAGGTTCAATTACTTTTTCCACTACCACTGTGAACGTTGAATGCATTTGTAAAATAAAGACATGAACGAGCAGAATTTTCTGTGTGTCATTGGCTTCAGCTCATTGTGTACATCAGTACCTGTGACTAAGATGAAGATCACATCACTTTTGATGACCAATTCATGCAGTGAACCAGATAATTCCAAAGGGTTCATATACATTTTACTTTTATTCCTGTCTTTTACATCATTTTCTGCCACAGTGACTGCCTTCATGTCTTCCCTCACCACATTCATAAACCTCCTCTTTGGCTTTCCACTTTTCCTCCTGCCTGGTGGTTCCATCCTCCATATTCTTATTCCCGATGTAATCCAAATCTCTCCTCTGCACGTACCCAAACCACCTCAATCTCGCATCTCTCACTAGGTCACCAAACTGTCGTACCCGTGGTGTTCCCCTCATTCCTTATCCTGTCTACCCACATTACACTGAGCGAAAATTGTACCACTTCCAGCTCTGCCTCCTGTGTTTTCATCAGTGCCACTGTCTCCAAACCATACAACATAGCTGGTCTCACTACCATTTTATAGACCTTCTCTTTCACTCTTGCAGTTACTCTTCAAGAAAAATCGTGAATCTGAGACCTTTGCACTAAAATCAGATTAGATTATGAAATAAATAGTAATAGAAAAAATAATACTCCTTCCTTAAAAACAACAAGTGCAGGACTCTTTGGGGCGCCTAAAGAAATGTTGCAATTTGGGTGTGTGCTTCTTCCTTTTATTCGAGAATGTTCAAGGACTGTCACTTGGACAGAGGCAGTGGTGCTGTAAGAATTATGTTTCTGGACTTCTCTAGCGTTTTCAACACCATCCAACCTCTGCTCCTTAGGGACAAGCTGACAGAGATGGGAGTAGATTCACACCTGGTGGCATGGATCGTGAACTATCTTACAGATAGACCTCAGTATGTGCGTCTCGGGAACTGCAGGTCTGACATTGTGGTCAGCAACACAGGAGGGCCACAGGGGACTGTACTTTCTCCGGTCCTGTTTAGCCAACTTCCAATAGAATTCGGAGTACTGCCACGTGCAAAAGTTCGCTGACGACACTGCTATCGTGGGCTGCATCAGGAGTGGGCAGGAGGAGGAGTATAGGAACTTAATCAAGGACTTTGTTAAATAGTGCAACTCAAACCACTTACACCTGAACACCAGCAAAACCAAGGAGCTGGTGGTGGATTTTAGGAGGACCAGGCCCCTCATGGACCCCGTGATCATCAGAGGTGACTGTGTGCAGAGGGTACAGACCTATAAATACCTGGGAGTGCAGCTGGATGATAAACTGGACTGGACTGCCAATACTGATGCCCTGTGCAAGAGAGGACAGAGCCGACTATACTTCCTTAGAAGACTGGCATCCTTCAACATCTGCAATAAGATGCTGCAGATGTTCTATCAGACGGTTGTGGTGAGCGCCCTCTTCTACGCGGTGGTGTGCTGAGGAGGCAGCATAAAGAAGAGAGACGCCTCACGCCAGAACAAACTGGTGAGGAAGGCAGGCTCTATTGTAGGCACGGAGCTGGACAGTTTGACATCCGTGGCAGAGCGACGGGCGCTGAGCAGGCTCATGTCAGTCATGGAGAATCCACTGCATCCACTGAACAGGATCATCTCCAGACAGAGGAGCAGCTTCAGAGACAGACTGCTGTCACCGTCCTGCTCCACTGGCAGACTGAGGAGACCCCACACTATACGACTCTTCAGATCCACCCGGGGGGTTAAACGTTAACATTATACAAAGTTATTGTCTGTTACACCTTCATTGTTATCACTCTTTAATTTAATATTGTTTTTTATCAGTATGCTGCTGCTGGAGTATGTGAATTTCCCCTTGGGATTAATAAAGTATCGATCTATCAAGTGCGGCCAAAGGCTGGAAACAGAAGGAATGGTGGTGTTCAGCCCAAATTCTAAAATTTCAGCATATACTGTGTATATCAGATGGATATCTAAAGAAATGATGATCTATTACAGCAGGAAAAACGTTTTGTCAGTAAATATACTTCTAATGGGGCTATTGACATGAAATTTTCACCAGATGTCGGTAACAACCCAAGTAATCCACAAATACAAAGAAATAAAAACAAATAAATCCATAAATTAAGTTATGTGTAATAAAGTGGAATCACACAGGGAATAAGTATTGAACACATGAAGAAAAGGAGGTGCAAAAAGGCCTGGAAAGCCAAGAAACCAGCTGACATCTGTCAGGATTTAGAAAGTAATTCTGATAGCCCCCATTCAATGCAAATGAATATCCGCCAGTTTAGTCCTTATTGATGGCCTAGAAAAAGGTTTCTCATTCCCAAGGAGTCACACAAGAAGCATCTCATGATAGGTAAAAGCAAAGAGCTCTTTCAAGACCTTCACAAACACACTGATGGCATTGGTGACAGACATATTTCTGGACTTCTGAATGTTCCAGTGAGGAACGTTAAGGCGTAATCCGGAATTGGGAAGAACATCATTTTACCATAAAACGGCCACGACCAGGGGCTCCTCGCAAAATTTTTGACAGAGGAGTCAAAAGAAGAATCAAAAGAGTTGTCCAAGAGCCAAGGACCACTCGCCGAGAGCTTCAGAAAGACCTGGAATTAGCAAATACAGTTGTTTCAAAGAAAACAAGAAGTAATACACCCAACCGCCATGACCTCTATGCATGCTCACCGCGCAAGACTCCACCGCTGAAGAAAAAGCACGTTGAAGCTCGTTTAAAGTTTGCCGCACAACATTTGGATAAGCCAGTGAAATACTGGGAGAATACAGTCTGCTCATTTGAGACCAAAATAGAACTCTTTGGATGGAGAAATGGCATTGCACATCACCCCAAAAAACACCATATCAACAGTGAAGTTTGGAGGTGGGAACATCATGGTGTGGTGCTGTTTTTCAGCATATGGCACTGGCAGACTTCATATAATTGAAGAAAAGGATAAATGGAGAAATGTAGCAGGACAGTGTTCATAAGAATCTGCTGCCATCTACCAGGATGCTAAAGACGAAACGAGGTGGGACATTTCAGCAAGACAAAGATCTCAAACACACAGCCAAGGAAACTCTCAGTTGGTTTCAGAGAAAGACAATAAAGCTGATAGAATGGCCCAGTCAATCACCCGACTTGAATCCAATTGAAAATCTATGGAAAGAACTGAAGATCAGAGTTCATAGAAGAGGCCCCCGGAACCTTCAAGGTATGAAGACAGCTTGTGTGGAACAATGGGCCAAAATCACACCTGAGCAATACATGCGACTCGTTTCTCCATAGAGGAGGCGTCTTGAAGCCATCATTACCAACAAAGGCTTTTCCACCAAGTATTAAATCAATTTCAGCAAGCATGTTCAATACTTTTTCCCTGTGTCATTTGACTTTATTAAACTTAACTAAATTTATGGACTTATATGTTTTGATTTCTTTGTATGTGTGGATTACTTGGATTGTTACTACGTCGGGTGAAAATTGTCAAGTCAATAGCCCCATTAGAAATATATTTACTGAGAAAAACTCTCTCTTTTGCTTTAGGTTTGGGATTGCTCATTAACTTTTATGTAACAAAGACTTCTTCTGCTGCATCTCAAAACCTTATGCAGCTAATAAGAGCTACACAACAATTACAGGATAATTTAGGGTAAGATGGAAGAAGAAGATGAAGCCCAATCGCCTACTTGGTGTCTTAGCATTTACATTGTGAACCTCTGTGATTTTCAAGACTCATTCATTCAAACTCTCTAAGGATGCCTTTATTAAGATATTTCTGGACGTGACACGCTTCATTAGTGGATCACATTCGCTGGTAGAGTAGACTGGTGACTCTAAGATGGCTCAGTGTTAATGAGTGAGAGTTTCTGTGGCTGAAACCCACTCCTTCCTGTACAAAGTTCTGTATTTTAATACATTCTTGCTTACCAGGGTGCTGAATAGTGGCAATTAGTTGCATGTAGGTCGGACATGTAAATGTGACTTTTGTTGTCTTTGTACATGAGACTACACTTCTACAAGGGACGTTCAAAAACTTTCTGCACTTTTATGTTTTTGTTGGGAGTGTCTCAGAGCGTCATATGACGAGTTCTGTCCGGCAAGCTGGCTGCTCTTGCAGTTTAGTAAAAGAGTTGTCACTCTGTGGTGAAGATGGCTGCAAAACTTATAAATTGCACCAAAGAGGAACAGCATTCTGTCATACGATTTTTGTGGGCAGAAGTTGTGCCGGGAGCACAAATTCATCTCCGCATGTGTACTCAGTATGGGGATCAAGTTCTCTCTCGTAGAGTCGTCTGTGAGTGGATTGAAATGTTCGAAAATGGCTGTACTAGTGTGATTGATGCAGATCGCTCCAGATGTCCAGCTACAGCCACGACCACATGCAGCAGTGCATCAGTGGTTACGTGCTAAACCAAAAGCATTTTTTGCTGATGGCATTAAAAAGTTGGTACAATGCTGGGAAAATTGCATCACAAAGGAAGGTGACTATGTAAAAAAGTGATGTATTATATACTGTATACACTAGCATTTAAGTTCTCCCGCGTATAAGACGGGGCTTGATTTTACCATATAATTTCTGGTATTTTATAAAGTCGAATGTGGAAAACTCCCGCTATTGGTCCATGAGATTATGATATGCGAACACCCACCTGAGAGAATAATCACAGAGCACACGGCCTTTATTTTCTATGTATTGTGCCTACGTGACCACACAGTAATACCCGGACTATTTCGAAGTGGCGTTTGCACTGTTTTGTGTTTTTTTGCATCTAACACCCTCATATACCTTCATCGTAAGATCATTCCTTATCTACGATGGAGAGTTCCATAAGAAGAAAATATGAAGCTGGTTTAAAATTAAAAGTTATTGAAGTGGCGAAAGAAATTGGTAACTCTGCTGCAGCAAAAAAATTTGATGTGTCTGAGAAACTGGTATGAGATTGGAGGAAGCATGAAGATGTAAAAAAAAAAATTTGTGTCGTATTTTTGAACGGGCATATAAATCGGAGTCTGATTTTATGATCTATTTTTTGGGTTTCAAGACCTCGACTTATATGCGAGTATATATGGTAATTTGTTTTTGAAATTCTTAATAGAGTTAAAAAAAGTGCGTAAACCTTTTGGACATCTCTCATATTATTAACTTGTCAATGACTCTGGATTCTTTGAAGTTGTGTTGTGTAGTTTTACATTGTTTGCTTTGTAGCACCTTGTGATGATTCTAAAGACACAATATAAAGGAAGCATTGATTGACTGCGCATTTGTAGATACGAGATTAACCCTAACCCTAACCCTAAGTCAAAAATGACCCACACTTTGTGACAATTTCGATATACAAATTATATAAAAATTTGATATACAAAGTAAAAGCACAAAAGAGATAACAATGCTTATGACAAGGACAATGAAATGGAATATAAAGACGTAAAAGCAAAAAATATCATTGTATAAGCATAACAACAGAATAACTTGCTGTAAAAATGGCACCGTCCTTCTGATGAAACGTAAAACTGAGATCCTGACTCTCTGTGGTCATAAAAGATCCCTGGGCATCCTTCGTAAAGAGTAGGGTATATCCTGATGTCCAGGCTAAATTGCCCACCACGGCCTAGTCATTCTGGTGCCCTAATTAAACCCTGTCTCTAATTGTCTCTTTCTGTCTCCCCACATCACCATCTAACACACAAAAATGGCTGCCATTGCATCATCCAGGTGTGGTGGTTGAAGTGGCTCACTACTCACTATGTAAAGCACTTCAAATAGTGGGAAAAGCACTACATAAATATAAAGAATTATTATTAGTATTATTATTACTAAGTCTTAATTGGAAAGCTTCCTTGTAAATGTGGTGGCTTCACAGAGATGATGGGCACTTGGGAAAAACCTTGAGCAGTACAGACTGTTCGACATAATATGGCATGCAGTAAATGCAAATAAAGTTTTGAGGTGTACGAGATGATTGACTGCCAGAAAGGCACTTGGTAGTGCTACGAGATGAGCTACAGACAAAAAAGTCTTGATCAGTGTAATAAAAGCCAATATTATATAACAACAAAATAAAAATTTGACTTTGCAATAATTTCTTCGGTAACACTTTAGTTTATGTACTGAAAAAATGCATCTTACTCTTATGTAAGATGACCTTAATAACGTCTTCAGTTAGTATTCATAACATTTCTAAAACATAAGTAGATGGATTATTCATTTCTTTGACATGATCGTAAAATGACCTGCTAATATGGAAGATTCACAGATCTAATACTAAATATGGAATAAAAAGAGAAATGTGTCTCAGTTGAGCCACCTCAGACCACCTTAAAATGACGTTTTGTTAGCAGGTCATATTGCAGAGATGAACAAAAAATCGACTGATGCTTTGTAAGTGTTACGAAGACACAAAGATTTGTATTTTAAGGTCTTGTTACAATAATATTTCACACATGCGCTTTGAAGGGCTCGACTGAGGTTTGTAAAAACACACTGGGTTGTGAAGGGGAGCTCTCGCTAACAATCTCTTCTCTTTCTCTCCCCGCAGCACAGAGGAACCGCCCAGTGAGGACATGTAGGCCCGCCCCTTCCTGTTCCCCAGCTATAAAAACTCCAGCTGCCCAGAATGAGGCATCTTTTGTGACCACAGTGACCTGCCAGAAGGAGCTCCTCACAAACAGACCCTGAACCTGCGGCTAAAGAGACATCTTTTTGTTTAGTTAAAAGGGTTGTTTTTTTTTTTTTTTTGTTAAGACTTCCAGTTAAATTAAATGAGACAACAGGTTGGCGCCCCAATTTTTATTTTCTGAGACCTGTCATTCCAACACCCAACCACAAATAGTTAATGAGTAACAGATGCATTTGTGTAGTACCTAAACTAAAGTAGTCCTACTTTTTCATCAGTACTAGGGTGTTGTATTGTGTTAGCCATTATGGATGTAATGAGAAGTCAAAGAAAATGTCACCTATTATTGGCTAAGTAAAAAGATTACATTCAGCAAGCTTTTAAGGCAACTCAGGCCTCTTCTTCACACAAGATGCAATTTTCTTTTCTGTCTGTAGATTTAGGTAATCCACCCTGTGTTTCAAACAGCTGGTGTTGCCCCCTCAAGTTAGCATTTCCTAGAACTGTCTACTAGTCTCTGACATCGACTGGCTGGAAGTTTTCTCCACTCCTCCACGTAGAATTTGTTCAGCTGTGTGATGTTTCAGGGTGCCTTGCATGTACAGACAGTTTTGAATCCCAACACAGCATCTCAATGGGATTCGGTGCACTTAGAATAGGATGCCCTTGTTGATGATCTATATAATCGTATGCAGCAGCTCTTATGAACATTCGCTCTTGAAGGAGTTATAGGGATGTTACTGTAGCAGTCAGAAATTCTCCTTCTGTTGTGACTTTTATCTCGAGCTTCTGTAAACTTTTAATTCTCCGTCGGAGTTTGGTGGTGGTCGAGGTGGTATTTGGGTAGGTAAGTCTGTCTGTCTGTCTATTATATAGTGCCTCTCATCCATCTGTGCATCATATAGTGCCTTTTATATCTGTCCATCTACCTATCTATCTGTTCAATATTACTTTTTGCATTTAGTATACTAGCGGGCTTGTGGAAAATGAATGTTCTCTTCGTTTCCTTGTACTAATTCATGTCTGATGTAAAAGCATGCTTTGGTGAGCATAACAGAAAAATATTTGTCCAAAGGACTCAAGGTCTAAGCATTCCACACATGAGTCTGCCTTATCATGTTTTCTCTTAGTTTACATCTGAACGCCATAACAAACGGGGCCAAGAAATCAAGTTTTACAAGGGGCGTTGAAGGGGCTCAAGGATTGTGTATAATAAATGTGTTGACTGTTGCATTTCATAATGATATTAAATCACGCATTCTAGGGGTATAAAAACTTGCCCCACCCAACAGACGGGGTTCAGAAGATCCCTGACGCTGTCATATATATTTGATTGTCTGCTTTTAAAAAACTCTTCTCACTGTGACTCTGCAAAATAAAGCTGCTTTATAACCACACCTGCTGTCTGGTCTGAAGTCTTCGTCCACAGGCTCTGCCCCCTGCTTGCTTCACTCACCAACCCCCAGACGGGTGCTATGCATCAGCCACTGCACGTCTCTGCTGCTCACGTATGTGGATTTCACTTTCACCAAACAACAAATCTTTTAATTCTTGCGGATATGCCTCTTCATTGGGAAGAAACACTACTTTACCCTGATGGCAACACGAATTAAGACGATCTACAAGTTTCCAACTTAAACTTTAAAGCTTTACAATATCTACATACTTCTGTCATATCATCTATGTCCATATATTCAATCTCTTTTCACTGATCCGTTATTTCACCGAGTAATAATTTCCGTTTGTTAGGGCTAATGCAATCTTTACTATCAGTTTTTTGAGACTTTTAGTCGAATTTTAGTACTTTCATAATCTCTAACCTGCTCTGCATGTGTATCGCACCAACATTTTTGAATTTCTTTACGACGTTCTACTTTGTGTTCTACTCTTTGTCTTTTATTTCCGACCCCGCTTGGAGCTGAGAGCGCAAGAACTGTGTCTGACAATAGCATTCACGCGAATGAGAAGTGAGCGGACCGTGGGCATGGTTGTAAATAATTGAGAGGTCGGCGGGACTTGTCAAAATGTCTTGGCAAAAAGTCTTGTCTCGCGGGACCTGAAATTATCTCTCTTGGGAGTTGAAATTATCTCAGAAAAAGTCTCGTCTCAGGATTTCCTTTTATAATAGAGAGATGTATTATGCAGTGCCTGTCATACCTTTCTATTAGCTGTATAGCACCTTTCTCTTCAAGATCTGTAGAGTGATACTTATTATATAGCACCTTTCACATCTGTCTGTCTATTCATACATCTATTAAAAAGTACCATTGATATCTACCCACCTATCTATTGTATAGCACCTTTCACTTCTGTTGATCGAATGTAGAGTGCTCTTTCTATCTATTCATTTACCTATCTATCATATAGTGCCTTTCATATCTATCTACAGTATCTATCTATCATATAGTGCCTTTCATATCTATCTATCTATCTATCATACAGTGCCCCTTATCTATCTATAGACAGATACTTTATTAATCCCCAAGGGGAAATTCACATACTCCAGCAGCATACTGATAAAAACAATATTGATTAAATAGTGATAAAAATGCAGTGCAAATTAAAAAATGCAAGTACAACAGACAATAACTTTGTATAATGTTAATGTTTAACCCCCCCCCCCCCGGGGGAACTGAACAGTCACATAGTGTGGGGTCTCCTTGGTCTGTCAGTGGAGCAGGACGGTGACAGCAGTCTGTCGCTGAAGCTGCTCCTCTGTCTGGAGATGATCCTGTTCAGTGGATGCAGTGGATTCTCCATGATTGACAGGAGCCTGCTCAGCGCCCGTCGCTCTGCCACGGATGTCAAACTGTCCAGCTCCGTGCCTACAACAGAGCCTGCCTCCCTCACCAGTTTGTCCAGGCGTGAGACGTCCCTCTTCTTTATGCTGCCTCCCCAGCACACCACCGTGTAGAAGAGGGCACTCGCCACAACCGTCTGGTAGAACATCTGCAGCATCTTATTGCAGATGTTGAAGGATGCCAGTCTTCTAAGGAAGTATAGTCGGCTCTGTCTTCTCTTACACAGAGCATCAGTATTGGCAGTCCAGTCCAATTTATCATCCAGCTGCACTCCCAGGTATTTATAGGTCTGCACCCTCTGCATTATTACACTGGCACTTTCCAGCTACCAATCAAAAATGAACTTATCATTTATACTGGCAGTTTCCACACGGACCCCCTGACTTATCAGCTCCACATTTCCCATCTTAGTGCTGGGTGAACACTTTTGTGATGGGAATGCCCCTTGCCCCACCTTTTGATGATGATTGGTCATTTGACTACATTCAGTTTTGATTGACGCATGATCTTGAATCAAAATGCACTAAAGTCAGAGAAGCTGCTATGTGAAATGCAATGTGTGTGCTTTGCTTTTAGTCATACCACGCAATCTATGGGCATGAATTAAAATGAAATAAGAAGCAGACAGTATTTTAAAATGACCTGAACATTGTGTGAAGTAGTGAAAAGCAATCAATTATTGGGATGCTATGTTTTTAATTATGACGCGATAAAACCGTGCCAACATTAAATTGGCACGGATAATCTTCTATAGTTACAAAAATGTCGCTAACCAAAAATTAAATGTCACCACTGAATTCCTTGGCTTGCCAAATTCCCAAAACAATGCCGCAAGTGTATACAAAATGAAAAACATATGTCCAATCACGACAAGACGTTTCTAAGGTTAGTATATAATTTCACTACTACTAATATCTGTTTTTATTTTATTATATTCTCTTCTGGTAAATTGCATCCTTGTAAAGTGCTTTGAGCTGCAATCACTGTACAAAATGTGTTTAAAAAAAATCATTCAAATCACGGTGATTATAATTAAAATGCCTTTATGCTACAACATTATAGAACCTTTGAACACGATGGTATAATTAATGAATCCTAAGGGCAGCACTCTGAATGTATTAGCATGAATAAACAATTGTCTTTTTTTTTTACTTAATTATAGGGAGCCCATGCCCTGACTGGCACAAAACCAAAGAGGACGGAAAATGAAATCACCCGCACGATGGCCATTAATCAATATATAAATTGTCTGGGCTACTTGCTAAGTTGAAGCTGTTTTGATCTTTAAACTACCTTTCATGAGGAGCCTGTCTCAAGCAGGCTGATTAAAGAATGCATGAACGTTGCTGCTCTGACAAGACGGTATTATTAATTCATAGCAAACAGTGGATTTGGGTGTGTTACTTTGAAAAATGTTCAAAACTGGGGGCCTGTAATAAAAGCACTGAGAAAAATTCGAGCTCATTAACATTTAATCATAAAATTCTCTTTCATATGAAATACCCAATATAGTCTGTCAGAATCAATCAGGTGTCCAGAGAGGAGAAGGCATGCCAAAAGGATAGGGAATATGTCAATTCTGGCAGTTGTCGTTTCTTCTGTCTGTCATGTTGTGACTTCATGTTTGCCAGGCAGGGGCACACAAAAAAAAATTTAAAAAATAAAAAAATGAAAAAATGTAAAAAAAAAAAAAAATAAAAAAAATAAAAAAAAAAACGATGATATTGTGGCTGTGCCTTTGGCATACGGTACGCGGCACCGCCTGACAGCTTCTCAAAGAGGTTGTGTTCTCTCCTAACAGCCAACGCTTGTTCTGGGGAAAGAATGTTTAGTAGACTGGAGGTTCCTCAATGATTCACATTTATAATCATGTTTTACGGTGTGAACAGGCTCTGGTGGTCCTCTCATTTCTTTCCCCACTTACAATGTATATGATGAGGGTATGCTTCTTTGCCACAGGAGGCAATTAATCTTGCCGTGTTTTTGGCATATGCCTACTTTAGGCTTTGATCACTGGTCAAAAAAAAAAAAAAAAAATGTGGATGAGTATCATGATGACATGACACGATGTTGAGAAAAGTCAACAGACAAAAAGAAAAAATAATTAATAATTTGCATTTCCCGATGTGTGTAAATCTTGAGTGGCTTTCACTGCCTTGGTAAACTTCCAAAATTATACAAATTGGAGAGCAATTGAAAGAAATAATCAGATTTAGCTCTCCAGAAGTGAGAATTTAAAGTTCAAGAACTGCTTTTTGGGTTCAGTTTTATTTTTTATTTTTATGCAGATGATGAGAAAAAAAAAAAATCAAATATTTCTATGCTTATATCACATCATACTATAATAGACCTTAATTTGAAAGCTTATTAGAAACGCATCCTTCTTCATACACTACTGGCCAAATGTTTTACAACAGCTCAGTTTTAATGGAAAAGCGCACAGTTTAATGTCTTAATGTTTCATGAAATCAAAGCATAGAATAAGTAAATAAGTCAAGTCTCTTTATCTGGGTGTGAGGTGCCTGGAATTGTACAGGGTAAATAATATATTGTCATTTGGAATACATACTGTACATTTCATGTGTGTTTTGTGTCTACAACGATCTGTGTAAATGTACTAAGATAGGAAATGTGAGGCAGGAATTGTTGAACACATAAAAAAGAAACTTTTTCATGTTTTAGTAAAAAGTGACAAAATGTAGACATGAAGTATATAATGTGTGAAGACTGAAGTCCAAATATCAAATAAACACTTTCATAAAAGGTACAAGCATAACAAAACAAGTGCACTTTTATTCAAGAATATAATTGTAGAAAAAGAAACCAGGTTAGGGTACAATGCTGACACGATCGTTTGGGTGGTGCAGCGGTAAGAACTGCTGACTCCTGATTAAGAGGTTGTTGATGTAGTATGGGTGGTGTGGGAAGACTGGTCATTGGAAGAAGAGAGCAGTGGGAGGGAAAGATCACATGTTTGCTTTGTCCTTATCCCCTTCTAGCACCTGAGCCCAGCATTGCTTGATTGCTTGTTATACAGTAGATACACTCTTGTTTAATTACTAAATCTGTCATGATCTCTGTGACATTTGCATTTCTGTCTTTCTCCTGGTTTTGTTTGTTTTTTGTAGTTTGAGTTTTACAATATACCCAAACTCCCTTTTTGCTGCTTGCTTTTAATTATTTCTTGTATTTGAAATTCTTCTTCTCATAGTGCATCCTCCTGTGCCATATGTGTGTTTAGTTTGTAAAAATCAAGAGTGGGCATTCAGTCTATTGTGAAGTAATTTGAGAAGGCAGACTTGCAATACGCTGTAGTCGCTGTGGTGTGTCGGTTAGAACACAGGAACTAATCCAACCATTTCAGGAACACTGCTTTAATGTTGAAATGCCAAAAATGCACATGAAGTAGAACAACTGTACAGGTAGGTGAGTAGGTGTATGTGTGGTCTAACAGGCAAACGACAAAATAAGAGATTTAGTACATATATACATGTTATCTCATGTTAGCTCGAGTGCAGTAGCATTAGCTCAAGCACTAGAGGTCTTCGGCTCCCATTAGATAGATAGATAGATAGATAGATAGATAGATAGATAGATAGATAG
>JANRMT010062823.1:18372286-18384640 GCA_026402145.1 Polypterus bichir lapradei | reverse complement strand
TAGATAGATAGATAGATAGATAGATAGATAGATAGATAGATAGATAGATAGATAGATAGAAAAAACAATATTAAATTAAAGAGTAGCAAAAATGCATGTAAAAACAGACAATGACTTTGAATAATGTTAGCGTTTACGGGTGGAATTGAAGAGTCGCATGGTGTGGGGTCTCCTCAGTCTGTCAGTGGAGCAGGACGGTGACAGCAGTCTGTCACTGAAGCTACTCCTCTGTCTGGAGATGATCCTGTTTAGTGGATGCAGTGAATTCTCCATGATTGACAGGAGCCTGCTCAACGCCCGTCGCTCTGCCACGGATGTCAAACTGTCCAGCTTCATTCCTACAATAGAGCCTGCCTTCCTAACAAGTTTGTCCAGGTGTGAGGTGTCCTTCATCTTTATGCTGCCTCCCCAGCACACCACCGCATAGAAGAGGGCACTCGCCAAAACCATCTGGTAGAACATCTGCAGCATCTTATTGCAGATGTTGAAGGACGCCAACCTTCTAAGGAAGTAGTCGGCTCTGACCTTTCTTACACAGAGCATCAGTATTGGCAGTCCAGTCTAATTTATCATCCAGCTGCACTCCCAGGTATTTATAGGTCTGCACCCTCTACACACAGTCTCCTCTGATGATCACGGGGTCCATGAGGGGCCTGGGCCTCCTAAAATCCACTACCAGTTCCTTGGTCATGCTGGTGTTCAGGTGTAAGTGGTTTGAGTCGCACCATTTGTGTCGTTTTTGTAAAAGTTTACATTCTTTTGTTATTGGATGTCCTGTGTTTTGAGTAGTTTCAGATTATTAGGATGTCGACGTTTGGACTTTGGTCTGTTTTGCTTCTCTTTTACCATTGTTTTCTAGATTTTCTTTTTCTTTTCTTTGACAATTTTTTGTATTCATTAAACTTCTAGATTTTGGTATTGTGGATTATTTTATTTCTTTGTACAGGGAGATTCACTCAAAAGAGTCCCTGAATATTCTGTAATAACTCTCGCAAGGATGAAGCAATCGGAATAAAAGAACGTGCAATGTGCTCCTGAGTACAGGGGAACCTCGCGTCACGAACGTCTCTGAACACGTACAAATCGGGTTACGACCAAAAAAGTTTGCCAAACTTTTGCATCCGTTCATGACCACACACTCGGGTGACGAACAAGCCAGTTTCCCTTCTGGTTCGTAGGCGCCGATGATTTCCGCACGTGTTCAGTCTCTCCCTGGACATTGTTCTCGGTCAGACGTGCATGCATGCAAGGTTAGTTTTCTTGGTTGTTTATGGTTAGTTTTTGTATAAATTAGGGATTTATCATATTTTCATTTTTTTTTCCCTGTGCTTGAAACTCATTAAAAAAAGTGTTTACAGCAAGCGGTTCGTAAGGCTGTAGCGTGAACTCTTGCAATGTTAGTTTTCTCTGTTCAAGGTTTTCTCAGTGTTATTCAATGTTTTTACATTTAGTTTACTATTACACTGTGCATTCTATAGTATAATTAACTATTTTTTTGATTAAAAATCTTTAAAAAATATATATTTACATACAGTTTATACAGTCTGGAACGGATTAATTGTATTTACATATAATGCTATGGGGGAAATTAGTTCGGGTCACGACCAAATCAGTTTACGACCAGAGTTTTGGAACGAATTACGGTCGTGACCCGAGGTTCCACTGTATATGGAGCTTCGAACAAGCCGGAATGCCCCTGCATCGGAGCGATGAGGTCAGCGCTGGACAGCCATTTTCAACTTTTGGGGCCCTACCGCACGTATCCCTTCACTCAGTCACTTGACTTCTCATCGGGATGGTGGTGTACAGTACTGAGCAGTGTGTCTTCCTGGTGCAAACCTATTGGATCACCAATTCATTTAAGCAATGTCAGAATCAACTGGATGATCGTTAGCTAATGGAAGGTGACTTCCAGCGAGATGGAGCAACGTGTCACACATCTGCAAGGAGCATGGCAGAATCTGAGTCATTCTTCAGTAACAGGGTAATTTGAAAGGGGCTTTGGCCACCACGGTCGCCGGATCTGACACCAACAGACTTCTTTCTTTGGGGTCTGCTCAAAGGAAAAGTCTATTGGAACAAGCCTCACACTGTGGAAGATTTGAAGGAAAACATCCAATGTGAAATTGCTGTTATTCCCCCTGAGATGCCTGGCGATACGTTCAGGAACATGGTGCGCTGCGTCTGGCTGAAAACGGAAACCACTTCCAGCATCACATGTAATGCAATCGATAACACACAAGTCAAGGTATTTGATTGGTTCAGACAGTTTAATCCTAACGGGAGTTACAACAGAATATTCGGGACCTCTTTCGAGTGAATCTCCCTATATTTTTGTGAATTTTGATTTTTAACATTCTTTATTTATTTTATATTAACTTTTTGTCTTCTATAAGTTAACAAATTAATTTAAATGTTAAAAGTTTGGCATTGGGAAAGGTGTTTTGGTGGGTTTTGACCTTCCCTGTTTGGGATTAATTATAACAAAGAACATTTTGGACAAATTTTAAGGTTGCAGTGTATTAATAATTATAACTTTTGAAAATGTACTTTATTTATTGTATCTATTGTTTACATTCATTTGTTTTGCTTCATAAAAGACATTATTCTGTTGCATCATATTTTGTATTTAAGTAGAAGACAACATTGCATTTATATTGCACTTTTTAAAACAGTCAAAGCATAGAGAGGGGGGAGCCACTTCATCCACTACTCACCTGGATGCTGCGATGGCAGCCATTTTGCATCAGTACAGTCACCACAAGTTAGCTATTAGATGGTGAAGGGATAAGAGATATTGTTTGCCAAAAGGGGAAAAGGGAAGATGAGGGAATCAACATGACCAGACCATAACAGGCACTTTAGCTAGGATATCAGGAAACACCCTACTCTTTTCAAAAGTCTCTGTGATCTTTCATTATCACAGAGAAACTGGACTTCAGTTTTATGTCTTATCTGAAGGACTGTGTCATTTTTAGAGCACACGTATTCTTCGTCGCTGCATTGGTGGCATTGGGATCTGCATTCAGACCACAGAGTAAGAGCACCTTTGCTGGCCTTACTAACACCTCTTCTAGCAGCATCCCAAGCTTCTCCTAGATGGTCTCCCATCCAAGTACTGTCCAGGCCCAAACAGACTTCGCTTCAGGTGGATGACCTCTTCTGAAGCACAGGTGGTATGGCTGTATCTTCTCTAGACTGCATGTTTCGGCCCTCCTGAAAGTGATCAACGACATCTCTCTTATTACTGACTCAGGTGATGCGGCAGTCCTTCTCCTCCTTGACTTGTCCGCTGCCTTTGACACCATTGACCATGAAATATTGCTGATGTGGCTTGAACATCTTGTTAAAGGGGCTGCTCTTAACTGGTTCAGGTCATATTTAACTGGTAGACACTTTTCAGTGACTTTAAATTCCTCTTTTTCATCTACTGCTCCTCTTAAATGTGGTGTTCCTCAGGGATCCATTTTGGGTCCTATCTTATTCTCTATATAGCTTCACCCTATTGGAGCGCTTTTTAGGAAATTTAACATTTCTTTTCATTGCTAGGCTGATGATACTCAGGTTTATATTCCCGTCTGCAACTCTGCAACAAATCAACTCCACAACTGTCTGTCTGAACTAAGATCCTGGATGGCTAATAATTTTCTTGATCTGAATTTAAATAAAACGGAGGTGCTTATAGCGGGTCCATCAGCTAAAGCTCAAATTGGTCTTGGACTTCTCGGCTCTTTCTCTGTCTTTTGTAAACCTCAAGTCCGCAATCTTGGTGTTATCTTTGACAGTAACCTCTCTTTTGAGAAACAAGTTAATTCTGTAGTCAAGAGTTGCTTTTTCCAGCTTCGTCTATTAGGTAAGATCAAGCCTTTTATTATCTTCTAGGGATCTTAAGAAAGCTACTCGTGCTTTTATTTTCTCTCGCCTTGATTACTGCAACTCGCTGTATTTTGGGATTAGCAAATCTCTGATACGCAGGTTACAGTTGGTCCAAAATGCTGCCGCTCGCTTTCTGGTTGGGGCAAGAAAGTCTGATTCTGTTTCTCCAATATTAGCTTCTTTACACTGGCTGCCTGTCAGTTTTCGAATTGATTTTAAAATCTTGTTCCTAGTTTTTAAATCTTTACATGGGCTCAGCTCCTGCCTATTTATCTGAATTGTGTGTTTTAAACCAGCCATCCAGAGTGCTTAGATCTTCTGGTCAGTTGTCTCTGGTTGTCCCTCGCACCAAGTGTAAAACCAAGGGGGGCAGGGCTTTAGCAGCTGCTGCCCCTCACCTGTGGAACTCTTTACCTCATCATATAAAGGAGTTGTCTACAATTGAACTGTTCAAAACAAGATTAAAGACTCATTTCTATTCTCTTGCATTCCGTGACCTTCAGTAATACTGATGGTTTCCTCTTTGTGATTATATAACATTAGTTCTGTTTATTATGTATCTTACTTTATGGTCATATATTTTATTTCTATTTATGTTATTTATGTGAATTATTTTGTTTTTCTTTTATTCTATTATTGTAAAGCACTTTGGCCACAGCATTACTATGTTGTTTTAAATGTGCTATAGAAATAAATTGACATTGACATTTTCCATTGGACTATTCTAAATGGAACATCTATGGAAAGAACTGAAACATGCAGTCTAGAGAAGATCCCCTTCTGAAGCACAGGTGGTATGGCTGCTGATCAGGGAACAATGCTTTCCCATTGTTGCAGTGCTATTATTATTTGTCAAAAATGATTCAGTGGATTAAAAACTAAAATAGTATGTAAACCTTTTCACTTTCTGCACACTTTCTTGCATTTTAGATTTAACTATCCATTCAAAATAAAATCAGTAACACAACCCTGTATGCAGAAAATGAAGGGGTCTGAATACATTGTGAATCCACAGTATTTGCTGCTACTGGTTATAATGGAAGTCAAATTTGTAAGTGACAGCTTGAAGCCAGTCTCTTTCTGACTGAATACTAGCATTGCCAAGTGCTGGATTGTCATTCCCTGTCCAGCTGCGGTCCATTAAAGGTACAAAAGGATGCTTTGTCAAATCCTCTACTGGTGATGAAAAGGTTTAAAGTAAAAAGAGTGAAATTAAAAGACACTCTTGGTCGGTGAGCGGCCTGCCGATACAAGTCCCTAGGATTAAATATGTGGGGTGCAATATACTGTGGAACCTCGCGTCACAAACGTCTCTGAACACATACAAATTGGGTTACGACCAAAAAGTTTGCCAAACTTATGCATCTGTTCACGACCACACACTCGGGTGACAAACAAGCCAGTTTCCCTTCCAGTTCGTACGCGCCGATGATTTCCGCACGTGTTCAGTCTCTCCCTGTACATTGTTCTCGGCCAGATGTGCATGCATGCAAGGTTAGTTTTCTTGGTTGTTTATGGTTAGTTTTTGTATAAATTAAGGATTTTTCAGATTTTCATTTGTGCTTAAAACTCATTAAAAAAAAGTGTTTACAGCGAGCGGTTCGTAAGGCTGTAGCGTGAACTCTTGCAATGTTAGTTTTCTCTGTTTAAGGTTTTCTCAGTGTTATTCAATGTTTTTTCATTTAGTTTACTATTACACTGTGCATTCTATGGTATAATTAACTATTTTTGTGCTTAAAAATCTTTAAAAAATATATATATATATTTACATACAGTTCGTACGGTCTGGAACGGATTAATTGTATTTACATACAATCCTATGGGGGAAATTGGAACCCGAGGTTCCACTGTAGTTGGTTGCTTATTGACCGAGGTCCCCAGGACTCTGACTGTGTCTGGCTTGTCTGACTCCTCTTCTACAATCTGGCTGTGATTCTACAATAAGCTGATGGACAGAAAATGTTGTTTTTCATCTACGTTCATTAGTTTCTACTTTGTTTTTGGTGTATTACAACAAATCTCTATCCTCATATGTGACAGTTCTGTATTTACTGAGTGGTATCATTTATTCTTGCATTTTGCTTTGAGAGTTGTCACTGCGCTCTGTGCCTGCATGTGGTGAGGACTGCCATGCAAGAACAAAGTAGTTTGCACTGTTGTATTGCATTTCTGAGGGGTTACTGATAGATTGGCCATCTAGCTTTGTGAAGAGGAGTCCTTGTGTTCCGTTTTGTGGGTTGTATTTACCCCATCTTCTGACATCTGTTGCACGTCCAATCCACTTGGAATAGGGTCTCTTTCTAAATTGTATTTTCCAAGATCTCTTCTATTGTTTTCCCTACAAAGACTGTTTTTGGAATTTTTCTGTTCTTCTTAGGGAGCCAAAGCTGGGGGGAATTGTCAAAAAACAGGGCCTGTTATAGCCCACCGTGGCATTCCTTGTGTCATTCTGGGCAATACAAGAAATACATTGTTGTTGTTGGTGGTAACAGCTGGTTTTGAGATTTCTTTCTATTGCCCATTAAGAAAATAACCTAAGAGTTTAATTGGCACCTTTCATGTTAGGTGCATCTGGTAATATCAGAAACTAATATCAGAGTTGGCCTTCTTCATCTTTTCCCACTTATGTGGGGTTGATCTGCTTGATCAGCATTTCCCAAACAGCTCAATCCTGCATCTCCTCACCAGTCAAGCCCTTTTCCTTCAGATCTTCTTTTACTTTATCCATCCACCTCCACTTTGGCCTCCGTTGCTTTCTCCTTTCTTTTACTTTCATTCCCATCTCCCTTTGCTCACGTATTCATTGACTCTTCTCATCCCATGTCACTTCAGCCTACTTTCCTTCACTTTCTTAGATTTCTCTCCCACTTTTGTTGTACATCTGATTGTCTCATTTCTTATTTTGTCCTTATTTGTAACTCCACACATCCATCTCAACATTCTCAATTCTAACACATCCAACTTCTTCTGCACTCCCTTGACTGCCCACGTCTCAGCTCCATACGAGGTCTGACATACAAACCCTACAGCTCGGGAAACCAAGAGTGGCAAGGGAGAAACAAAGAGATGGTTATAGAGCCTGTTCTAACTTGTCAACATTAAGAAAAGGCTCAACTCGATGGCTTCACTCAGTACGAGTGGACGCGTGTTCAAATACACGCGTTCGGAAAATGTCAGAGTGTAAGAGTGAACAGCGAATTAACATCACGTTTCTTGTTAAACTGAAGAAGTCTGTGATGGAAACATTTCAATTAATGACTGAGGCTTACTGTGAAGAGTGCATGTCTTGTCTACGCGTTTTTGAATGGCACAAGTCGGTGTTCAAGAACCCAGTTTTGAGGGTAGAAGATGAGAAAGCAAAAACGATGGAGATCCTCAACAGCCTTTAAAAAAATGATCTGTAGAATTGCTCTGAACATTGGCAGCATTGGATGCAGCTGTGTGTCAAATCAGAAGGGAACTATTTTGAACAGGGGTCCTCAATCACAGTCCTGGAGGGCCACAGTGGCTGCAGGTTTTTGTTCTAACCCGGTTGCTTAATTAGAAAGCAATTCTTGCCAATAATTTAATTTCATGGCTTGTTAGTTGCTTTAACTCTGCTATGTCAGGTAATTCTCATATCCTAGACTTTCTTCCCCTTTCTAAGGAAATCATCCAAAAGATATGAAGGCTAAAATGGATGAGTGATTCTCAGTCCTTCACTTTCCTTCCAAGTATTTAATTAAACCCAATAGCGTATGATAAATACACACAGAGGTGTAAATGGTAACAAGCTAAATGAAGAAATGCTGGTCTCTTTTGTCATTTGCATGTTATTACTAATTAGGAACAATTAAAAACCAAGACTACAGCTGTTTAAGACTAAAATAAGCAATAAGGGTTCAAAATCTTAACGAGCGAGACAAGTAAAGTGAAACAGAATTGTTACTTGAGCAATAAGTGCTTCTTATTAAGCAACTGGGTTGGAGCAAAAACCCTGCAGCCATCACGGCTATCCAGGACCGTGATTGAGGACCCCTGTGAGAGAGAGAGAGAGAGAGAGAGAGAGAGAGAGAGAGAGAGAGAGAGAGAGAGATATGCTGCCCCACTGTCTGAAGATGATTCTGTTCAGTGGATGCAGTGGATTCTCCATGATTGACAGGAGCCTGCTCAGCGCCCGTCGTTCTCTGCCACAGATGTCAAACTGTCCAGCTCCGTGCCTACAACAGAGCCTGCCTTCCTCACCAGTTTGTCCAGGCGTGAGGCGTCCCTCTTCTTTATGCTGCCTCCCCAGCACACCACCGCGTAGAAGAGGGCACTCGCCACAACCGTCTGGTAGAACATCTGCAGCATCTTATTGCAGATGTTGAAGGACGCCAGCCTTCTAAGGAAGTATAGTCGGCTCTATCCTCTCTTGCACAGAGCATCAGTATTGGCAAGTCCAGTCCAATTTATCATCCAGCTGCACTCCCAGGTATTTATAGGTCTGCACCCTCTACACACCAGTCAAATCTGATGATCATGGGGTCCATGAGGGGCCTGTGCCTCCTAAAATCCACCACCAGCTCCTTGGTTTTGCTGGTGTTCAGTTGTAGGTGGTTTGAGTCGCACCATTTAACAAAGTCCTTGATTAGGTTCCTATACTCCTCCTCCTGCCCACTCCTGATGCAGCCCACCATAGCAGTGTCGTTAGCAAACTTTTGCACGTGGCAGGACTGCAATTGTATTGGAAGTCTGATGTATGTTGGCTGAACAGGACCGGAGAAAGTACAGTACCCTGCGGCGCTCCTGTGCTGCTGACCACAATGTCAGTCCTGCAGTTCCCGAGACGCACATACTGAGGTCTGTCTGTAAGATAGTCCACGATCCATGCCACCAGGTATGAATCTACTCCCATCTCTGTCAGCATTGAAGATGATTGTAATTAACTTTCTTAATTTATTAAATAAATAAGCATTACAGGCACTGTCTTGTTTTATTTTGTGTGTGTTGGACCTCGTACATTATTGCTGGTCTTACCAACGTCTTAAAAAAACTTACCTTTAACCATCACCTTAATTCTTCAATCACACAATACCTCTGATCCCTTCTTCCAATTGATCCATCCACACTGCACTCAATGGGTTATCTCTGCATCTAATTCTCCATCTTGCACTATCACTGACCTAAGATATTGAAATTTGGGAATCACCTTACATTAAGTGTCCATAAGTACACTGTAACTACTACGTAATTTCCTGTATAAGTACAGTGTAACTATGAGTTATTACTCTGTACTTACTGTGTAGTACAAAGTAACGCTATAGTTAATTACTCAGTTGACATTGTTATTCGATAGTTAATTACAAAGTAACAATTTATCACTGATCCAAAAACAAGTGTACTTACATAGTTACATTGTTATCTGTACTTTCAAAATGTAATAAAAACATCAGGGTATGTAACTACAACTCTGTAACATTTGTTCCATGGTCTGGGAAATTTTAATGGAGAATTGCAGTGATAAAAATATCATCTAAAACCTGTGCAGTTAAGATCTTTTTTAAATGGTGAAAAAAACTTTGCAAAATGGTTAATGCTTTTTCCCAAAATCTAGATGGGCACCTCCTTGACATGTTTTGCTTAAACAAGCATTTGTCACATTCTTGTAGTCGTGTTACACTATTTATTGTTTCAATTTTTGGGCTATTATTATACCCATCCTGAATATAATACTGCCAAACTTGCATCATTCAATCAAGGTACACAGGGTCGCAGAGCCATTCCAAGCATCACCGGGCACAAGGCAGGAAAGAGCCCAGGATGGAGAGCCATCCCATTGCAAGGCCCACTGACAAACATACCGGCACTAACGCTCTCACACATGTGGCCACGTAACCCAACATGTCCCTGGGATGTGGCAGTAAAACCCATGAAGAAAACATAGGGAGACATGGGTAGAACGTACAAATTTTACACACATATCTCCAGACAGAATTCCATCTCAGGATAATGGACCTGTGAGGCAAAAGCGTTAACCATTTTGTAAATGTTTTTTTCATCATTTAAAAAAGATCTTGAAATATCATCGAAAACCTGTGCAGTTATCACTGCAATTCTCCATTAAAATTGCCCAGAGCATGGAACATCTGTTACATAGTTGTAGTTACATACCCTGATGTTGTTATTATATTTTGAAAGTACAGATACAATGTAACTATGTAAGTACACTTGTTTTTGGATCAGTGATAAATTGTTACTTTGTAATTATATTAACTGTGGAATAACAAAGATAACTGAGTGATTAACTATAACATTACTTTGTATTACACAGTAAGTACAGAGTAATAACTCATAGTTACACTGTACTTATACAGGAAATTACATAGTAGTTACAGTGTAATTATGGACACTTAATGTAAATGTGTCCTCTCTCCTGGAGGCTAACTTCTGAATTCTGATCATCATTAACCCTCAAATATTCTTTCTTCTTCCTATCCATCTTTAATCCTTTATCTCCTTTCTACATTCGTCTTGCATGCACCAGAATTAGACTCTATGTTCCACCAAAAAAAATAAAACCCTAATAGGAGTTATAAAAGAAAAGAAACAACACAACATTACATGATAAAATTAAGAGGCCTAAGAATGCAGTTATCCTATCAAACACTGTTCAGAGGGGGTGGAATTCTTACACATCAAATCATTGTCAATGCATCACTGAAAGGAAGAGATGTGAAAAGCGAATGCCTTACCTGTCCAACTATAAGAGGAACTACGACAGTCATAAACAGCTGAGAAAAAATGGAGGAGAAAGGCACTGAGGAGGAGGAGCCGAGCTGGAGGGGGAAAAAAAGTAGAGTTTATTATTCTTGATGTCACGAGACTTAAGCCGCTAAAGCTTTAACCCTTTCACAACTCAAGTCATAAAACGCAGTACATCAGCGGCACACTTCCACACACTGCTCAGTCTGTTCTAATGTATGACTGTATTTACACCAATATGGTAGTAATAAGCAAATACAAACGCTACCTTATGTAGGCAATAAAGTGTCAAATGTATTACTGTATTTTACACAGAAGAAATAAGGAAAATGTGGTAAAATCACACTTCACCTTTAGTTTCGTATCATTTATTTCTGGGTTGCACTACAGAGGAGGAAAATAAAAATTCCCGGTCACCAACCTCTGCATGACAGATGACTTTATTCCAGATGGCTTTTATAATCAGTGAACTAAACATTCAGTTGGTAGTAAATAAAATAAAAAAAAGAACAAACAAAAACCTTTTTGTGGACAGCAGTCTGGCAATAACGCTGCTGAGTTTTATAGCATCTTTAAGTAGTGCTTACGCAGGTAAGCTAAGAAACCCCAAGTGAGCTTAATGGCATATACCTACAGTATAATACGGCAGCTGAACATTAGGCGAGAAAACACTGAGAGAAAGAGATGGAAAATAATCATAGAGATCTGCTGACCTGTAAGGAAAAGTCTGAATCGCAACTGCCAAGCACATTTAATCTCGTTTAATGAAAATATAACCTCTCGCAAGTCAAGTACGGCCATCCATTTGTGAGCCGTTTTTTTTTTTTTTTTTTGCCGGTACATTTCGGCCTGGACGTGTCTTGCCTTTATTAAGACATTCGTATAACTTAACAACGCTCCCTTCGACTGACTGCCTGGCTCCTGGGGCTCATTTGCATGCATTCTGAGGGAAAGAATTAAAATCATAAATTTGACGGCATGCAAGCAATTTCCAGAGGAATCTAAACAGCTTTCAAGATGGTATTGTAAGATGAACTCTTGACAGCATGTATGGCAGCTGTGACTCCTGCAAGTGCTTCGAGTACAATTCACAAAAAAAAAAAAAAAAAAATCCCAACGTACAACTGAATCCAAGGAATGCAAATTCCAGTTAGGAAGTCGAAAAAGAAGACATCAGTCATTCCTTGACATTCATTTGTGAGGCCCTGTGCAATTTTTTTTCTTTTTGCAAATGATCAGGACACTGAAATGAAAGTTAATTAGAAATGAAAGCAGCTTAAGGGGAGCAGCAGAAACAAGGAACACGAGAAGACACGGTAGTGGCAGAAGCAAAGCCAGTTCGTGATACTATCTCAGTACTGGGGCCTTGTATAGCTCTCCCCTTTGTCTGCTTGTACTCCCAGTGCTCTATGGAACTGTTATAGAGGTGCATCCTAGTGGTTTTATTATTGAGGACAGAGATTTTAATTCTGTGTACTTGATGACCTTTCTGCTCAAATTTTATCAGTGCATACAGTTTTCAACTAGTGGCGAGAACGACAAACTTGTTTTTACAAACTCTCACTGTGCCCAACTCATATCTCAGGTTTTCTGATTACATTTCCTTTATGCTACAGTTTCATAAATGATGGGTTGACTCACTGTTGTATTTAATTACATAGATAGATAGATAGATAGATAGATATGAAAGGCAGTATATGATAGATAGATAGATAGATAGATAGATAGATAGATAGATAGATAGATAGATAGATA
>JANRMT010062823.1:18322766-18366966 GCA_026402145.1 Polypterus bichir lapradei | reverse complement strand
TATATATATATATATATATATATATATATATATAAACAAAGACAGGTGAAGACAGATACCAAACACACCATATAACAGACAGATGGAAAGAGAGAGACAGATGGCAGACACACAGCATGATGTTATTTTATTCACTAGATGGCAGCAGAATGCCATGTAAAGCTCATCATTACACGTCACCCCGCGTCTGACTCAGGCTTAACTGTAATAATATACAATTCCATGCTCAGGACAAATGCCAAGGAGGTTAAAGAGGCAACATAATTAAAAACATAACAAAAGTGACATAGATTATGAAAAATAATGATTCAAAAATAACAACAAAACACAAACCTTCACGTGCTACATAATAATAATCTAAAAGAGACTTTAAAGCTCCGTTCTCTTGTATTAAATGAGCACTTGAAATGGCCCATTTCAAACCACTTTTCTTGAATCTGTAATTTTTTTAACTTATCATTTAAATTGTCTGTTTTAATTGTCTTTGCAATTTTTCTTTCCTTTTTCCCATTTTTTGTTACACTTCAGAGTGTTGCAAATGAGCGTTTCCTTCAATTTCGTACACATTTTAATAAACGTTTGAATGAATGAAAAGTACACCATATTTGAAGATCAATAAATGTGACAATTGCAGCATCTTAAACCCCATTCATGAAAAATAAAATGTTTACGGAATGTTATTACATTATTAATCAGTTCCTGATCAGTTATAAAAGTTGCAGGATGATTCCCAAACAGGCTACCAGGATCATGAATGGCAGGCCATTGTGCATTAAGGCACCCACTGGTTTGTTTGAGTGTGTGAAAGCAGTTCTCCATTTGCCTTGACCCTGTCAGTCACCAGACCTGAAAACAAACGAGCACCACTGAAGATGTGACGTTAGACTTAGCCGTAACTCATCATTATAACTAAAACTTATTCAGACTCCTTCACTTTCTGCACACCTCTATTGTGTTGTAAATTTAATTTTAAATGGATACATTAAAACTTCATTCTAAATAGCAGCCAGCAAGGCTTTACAAGAGGAAGGTCCTGCCAAACCAACCTTTTAGATTTTTTTGAAGAAACAATCGGAATAGTTGACAAAAACAAAGCATACGACAGAATTTACCTGGACCTTCAAAAAGCCTTTGATACAATCATCCCACACCAAAGATTAATTCTGACACTCGAAGCTGTAGGCTTCAGAGGTGACCTCAAATAGTGGATCTCTAGTTGGTTAACCGTCAGGAGACAAATAATAAAGAGAAGAGGAGAATGGATTGAAGTCATCAGTGGAGTCCCTCAGGGGTCTATCCTTGGATCCTCTGTTACTTTTTCTAATTTCATTAATAGCATTGATTGTAGCGTAGTTAGTAAACTTGTCAAATTTGTAGATGACACTAAAATTGGAGAGATGGCAGAGACTGATGAGGCGCCAAAAAGAATTCAAAAAGACCTGGACGAGCATCAGAACTGGGCAAACACTCGGAAAATGGAGTTTAGTGTAGAAAAGTGCTACAAGTGGGGAACAGAAACGTCAATTATAAATACAAGATGGGAGACGCTGAGATACAGGAAGAGACCTCTGAGAAGGATTATTTAGGGGTTTATGTTGAGGCAACATTTTCATTGACTAAGTAATGCACAGAAGCGATTAAAACAGCAAATACAGTGATCCCTCGCTATATCGCGCTTCGACTTTCGCGGCTTCATTCCATCACGGATTTTAAATGTAAGCATATCTAAATATATATCAAGGATTTTTCGCTGGTTCGCAGATTTCTGCGGACAATGGGTCTTTTAATTTATGGTACATGCTTCCTCAGTTGGTTTGCCCAGTTGATTTCATACAAGGGACGCTATTGGCGGATGGCTGAGAAGCTACCCAATCAGAGCACGTATTACGTATTAAATAAAACTCTTCAATGATATATGATATGCTTCCCGCATGGTGCTTCGCATACTTGAAAGCCCGAACAGCACATATTGATTTTTTGATTGTTTGCTTTCCTCTGTCTTTCTCACTCTCTCTGACATTCTCTGCTCCTGACGGAGGGGGAGTGAGCAGAGGGGTTGTTCACACACTGGCCTAGAGGATACGGACGCTCCTCTAAAACATGCTGAAAGACTACCTTCACATTGCTGCCTTCCTTGCGGCTGCTTTGTCCGGCGGTGCTTCGCATACTTAAAAGCCCAACAGCACGTATTGATTTTTGATTGTTTGCTTTTCTCTCTCTCTGTCATTCTCTGCTCCTGACGCGCACTTCTTTTAAGAGGAAGATATGTTTGCATTCTTTTAATTGTGACAGGGAACTGTCATCTCTGTCTTGTCATGGAGCACAGTTTAAACTTTTGACTAAAGGGTGTTATTTCATGTCTAGAGGGCTCTAATAATGTTAAAAAATGTACAGTGGACCCTTGACTTATGAACTCAATTCGTTCGCGAGGGCAGGTTGTAACTCAAGTTGGTTGTAAGTCAAGACTATTTTTCCCATAAGAAATAATGGAAATACCCATAATGCGTTCCGAACTTCCCATTGCAACACTTACTTAACCTTTTCAAAATAAAAAAGGGTTGTATAATGTGCATAATTTACCAAAACACCAATAATTTTTCTAATGTACTAAACAAAAGTTATAAAAAGTGCCTAGCCTACCAGAAACAACAACTTCATACTGTACTCACCATTTAATTTGACATCTTTGGGTTGCAGGAAGGGAGGAGGAGGAGAATGAAACGGAAGGTGGTTATTGTTTAGAAGGAGCATCCTTATGCAAATCTTTTCTTTGTAAAATTGTCGAGATGGTGGATTTCGACATGCTGTACATATTAGCGAGATCGGTCACGAACGCCACTCTCATATTTCCGCACAATTTCCTTCTTCGTTTCGATTGTGATCGCTGTTTGTCAAGTTAATAATGACAGTAGTCGAGCACTCAGTTCAAAGCTGGTCGTGTTGTTAACTGCTGTAATAATACACTCCAAAGCAAGCCGGTGCTGACTCAGCCTGATGACATCATCATGTGCCGCGCCAGCCCGCTAGTTAACATCCCTTAACAATCGCTTTCTTTACCTTTGTTACCTTCTCTTCCTTCCTTAGCAATTATGCGTCTTTCTTAGAGAATTATATATATAGATAAATCACTGCACTGACCGAAATGACGTCCAAAAACACATGTATCTGGGCTCCGACTGACGCTTACGAACGCTCTCAGCTGTTTGTTTACAATCACACAAGCGGATACACCTGACCGCATTCGGGTCGTAACGCAAGATGTTGGTCGTAAATCAAAACAAAAATTTTGGTCGTAAATCAAGTTGTTCGTATGTCAAGCCGGTCGTATGTCAAGGGTCGACTGTACTTAGAAAGTCGTAAACAGGTTTTCTATGCTCTAACTGCGAAAATATTTGATTTATAAATAAAGAATCCTACTTTGTGGAAATTCATTTATCGCAGTAGAGTCGGATTAACCGCGATAAATGAGGGTTTAGTGTACATTTTTAGGTTATATCATAAAAACTATTGAATTGAAGTCAATAATAGATAGATAGATAGATACTTTATTAATCCCAAGGGGAAATTCACATAATCCAGCGGCAGTATACTGATACAAAAAAACAATATTAAATTAAAGAGTAATAAATATGCACGTAAAAGCAGACAATAACTTTGAATAATGAACGTTATGCTCAGACTGTATAATGTACTACTGAGACCACGTCTGGAGTGCTGTGTGTAATTCTGGTCACCACAGCGCAAGAAAAACATAGCAGTACTGGAAACTGTGCAGAGGAGAGCAACCAAGTGCATTGTGGGACTTAAGGACACGTCCTCCTGTGAGGAATAAATCTGTTAAGAAACTGCATGGAGACCTCATGTAGGTGTTTACAATCCTCAAAGGCACTAATAAAGGAGATCCAGGAACATTCTTTCAGCTTAAAGGTGAATCACATATTCGAGGATATCAGTGGAAATGAAGGGAAAGTGTATTTAGGACTGAATCCAGGAAGCACCTCTTTACGGAAAGGGACTCTGGGACAAACTACCGAGACATGGAGTTGAATCAGAAATCTTGAGAACCTTTAAGAAGAATCAGGATGAGATGATGGCACAGCTGAGCTATTTGCCAAACAAAAGGTCTCAATGGACTGAATGGTCTCCTCTCTTTTGTCAAATTTCTTAAGTTCTTATGAGAAGCGTTCTACATTGAGGCTCAGAAGGAAACAATCCTGGACCTGCAGAAGCAGCTTACTCACAGTAGGGTCAGCTTGGCAAAACTAAGAAAGTTTGCATTCTTGTGCAACCCACGTCACTTTTTTTTTAAAGAAGTGTACACTTTACAACAGACATTCAGGTACGTTTTATTTATTTATTTTTTTGAAAACAGCTGTCAAGGTCTTAATACCCACATTCACTTCCTTCTGTATGTCTTCACTTGGATACATTTGCACCTTTGAATCGAGTGACCACAACACGTTTCTGTATAAAGCAAATGCCATGGCAGCTTTACCTTGCCTCTGAAATATGCATGCTGCGCACGCCACTCCAGCCGAAACCTGCAAATGGAATGAAAGGACGGCTGCACTTAAAAACAATGCTTTTTGTGTAATGAAGGCTATGAGACGAGGCAAAAAAGGAACACATTTACCACACCTCCTCAATGCAGAAAATTCCACAACAAAAGAATTTAACCCAATTTCTACGAATATTTCCAAAAAAACAAGAGTTGGAATAAGGCAAGTTAAATGTGATTGCAAGTCTGTAAAAATAAAGTTAGAGACATGTTTAGTAATCACGCTCCCTTCTTCTCTCTTGTACAGGACCCCAAAGATGTTGAATGATCTGCCTGCTTATATACGAGATGCACCTTCAGCCTCTGGCTGAAGACTCACAGCTTTAGACTGGCATACCCTGACTAGAGCTGCTGTTTATCCGTGCATATCGCCTGTCATTTTATTTCGGTTTTTATAAACTGTTGCTAACCCCCATCTGTTTGGTTTCTGTTCTTGGTATCCTGATGTGGCACTTTGTGCCACAGTTCTACTTCCAAGTTGCTCTTCTGCCTTTGGATTTATTTACATATTCATGCCAAAAGCTGCACTGATTTATTTATTTTAACATTTATTATTTACAGACTTCTTCCTCTCTGTGTGAATGAGGTGAGCAGCCCTAACCTTTTATTGAAGCACTCGCTCCCAACCACCACCACCACCACCACCATTTGTCAGGGGGGGGGCAAACCAGACAGAAGCAACAGTAACTGATCGACTAGTTCTCTTCCCTTCTCTTCCCTTCACTCAATGACTTCCACAAGGCAACCGCTAGTGAAGGTGGTGGGGCAACTTCATGAAGTCTGTCCAACACCGCTAGGTCTACATCAGTGGTCTCAGACTCCAGTCCTGGAGGGCCGCAGTTGCTGCACGTTTTCATTCTAACCCTTTCCTTAATTCATGACCTGTTGTTGCTGCTAATTAACTTCTTTTGAATTCATTTTATTTGACTTGCTCTTGAACACTCAGACCCCTTCATTGTTTCATTTTCTTTAATTAGCTGCCAAACAATAATGAGATACAAAAAGAGCCAAAACAGGACCAGCAAACTGTGACCATCACAATATATATATATATTGTAGAGGACGGCTGGGGTTCATACCTAGCCGGAACGCCCGGAAGAGTGGAAGGACTGGGAGAGGAGCAGTACGTCCCCCGGACAACTAAAGGGCAGCCGTCCTGGTGGGTGTTGGGGCCATGGGAACAGAGCATGGAAGCTCAACCCCGTGGGGGCCCATGGGCACCTGGACATTTGCTAAGCCCTGGACTGCAGCACTTACACCACACCAGGAAGTGCTGCAGGAAGGTCATCAACATGTCAGCAACTGGAGCACATCTGGGTACAATATAAAAGGGGCTGCCTCACTCCATTCAAGGAGCCGGAGTCGGGAGGCAGAGAAGAGAAGAGGGGAGAGATAGAGAGAGAGAAAAGAAAGAAAGAACGAAAGGAGCATTGTGGGATTGTTGCACTGTGTGTACTGTATAAAGAAGAGAAACTTGTGTTTCCTGGTGTCTATCTGTGTCGAGGCTGAATCTCCACAATATATATTGTGACAGGCGCTATATAGGCACCCGACTCGACGCAAACTGGACATGGAGGCACACATAAAATAAAACAACTATTTATTTTTCTTCAGCTTGAGGGCACATCTTCCCCATGTCCCCGAGCCACAGCACAGTCTCAAAAACACCAAACAAATACAAAAACCACACTGTTTCTTCCTCCACTCCTCCAAGGCAGCTTGGTCGTCCTCCTCCTCCTCCCGACTCTGGCGCCTTGATTAGTGTCTGCAGGCTTCTTTTATAGCCCACCCAGAAGTGCTTCAGGTGGTAATTGGTCTAATTAGGCTGCACTTCTGGGTGTGGCTGCGTTACAGCCCACATGGGCTCAGGAAGCCTTGCAGCACCCCCTGGTGGTGGCCACGGAGCCCAACAGGGATGAGCTCCAGTGTAACATAATTGTGGCCCAGATGCAACCCAGGGGGGCTGCCACCAAGTGTTCCGGGGGACGTAATATGCATCTGGCTGCTCCCCCCGATCCAGTGCCAAAGGGGTGTCCTGGCTGGGCATTGGTCCCAGCCGTCCACCACAATATATATCTATCCATCCATCATCCAACCCGCTATATCCTAACTACAGGGTCACGGGGGTCTGCTGAAGCCAATCCCAGCCAACACAGGGCGCAAGGCAGGAAACAAACCCCAGGCAGGGCGCCAGCCCTCCGTAGGGCACACACACACACCAAGCACACACTAGGGACAATTTAGAATTGCCAATGCACCTAACCTGCATGTCTTTGGAGTGTGGGAAGAAACTGGAGCACCCGGAGGAAACCCACACAGACACGAGGAGAACATGCAAACTCCACGCAGGGAGGACCCGGAAAGCGAAACTAACTGCGAGGCACAGCGCTACCACTGCGCCACCCCTTATATATATATATATATATATATATATATATATACATACAGTATATACACACACACACACACACGTATACAGTGTCTGGCGATGCCACATCTTTTCGTGTGTAGCTGGTAGAATGTGCTACCCACCTTCTAATGAAATTCTGACTCCCTCACTATGTTTAAGAAGTGTGTGGAGAGCCACTTGCTTAGCGAATTCCTGTCTAACTGATATTAGCTGTTAGGTTTTATAACCAAGATATTGTAACTCACTAGTTTTTGCTCGGAGTTCTTTACATGAGATGACACCTGTTCCTAAGCAGTCCCCCAGGCCTGATGTTTATTGGATTATGTTGACCTTTTTTGCAAGTCACTTTGGATAAAACCATTTGCAAAGCAAATTAATTTAAATGTATGTATGTCTGTGTCTAATTCCAAAATGAGTATCTACAGATGTGGACAAATGAGTTTGTACCCTTACAGTTCACTGAAAAAAGCATTGTCTGTCTCCTGAAAGTGATGAAATGAAACGCGGCTGTTCCCTGTATACCTGCATGCCTTTGATACGTCAGAGCAAAGCAAAGCAAGTGTGACAAGAGATTATTATTCTACAAAGATCTTCTAAAATGGCCTTAGGAGTCATTTGTTGGTACCTCTAGAAAAGATCATCAATAACCGGATTTGAGTGATTCTTCGAACTCGCTGTTTTCTTTAATTCATATCACACAAGTCTCCAATCACACAATCAGTCACTTAGCCGATTTAAATGGAGAAAAGTCGTCACTCTGTTGTTTAGTGTCATTGTGTGTCCCACACTGAACATGACCACAGAAAACAAAGGAAAGAGTTATCTGAGGAGATCAGAAAGACAATGATAGACAAACATGTTAAAGGCAAAGGCTAGAATGTAAATGTCATTATGAAGTTTAAGGTCCATGGGACTGTAGCCAGCCTCCCTGGATACAGCCACAAGAGGAAAACTGACAACCAGAATGGGCAGAAGGAGAGGACAAATTTCAAAGAGATACAAGCTGAACTCCAAGATCAAGGTGCATCAGTGTCTGATCACACCATCCATTGTTTTTTGAGTGACAGTGGGCTCAATGGTGAATACCCAGGGGGACTGGAATTTGCTAAAATATATACTAACAAGCCACAATGCTTCTGTGAGAATGTCCTTTGCACAGATGAGACACAACTGGAGTTTTCTGGCAAGTCACATCAGCTGTATGCTCAAAGATGAGAAAATGAAGCTTTCAAAGAAAAGAACAGCAGACCTATTGTGAAACATTGAGAAGGCTTGCTTACGTTTTGGGGCTGCTGTGCTGCGTCTGGGGCTATGGGGTGCCTCGAGTCTGTGCTGGGAACAATGAAATCTCGACACTATCAAGACAATCTGGAGTGACTTGTGCTGCCCAGTGTCAAAGCTCTGTCTCAGCTGCAGGTCATGGATCCTCCAACAGGATAATGAGCCAAAACACACAGCAAAATGCACCCAAGAATGGCTGAGAACGCAACATTGGACTATTCTGAAGTGGCCGTATATAAGCCCTGATTTGAGTCCCATCGAAAATCTATGGAAAGAACTGAAACATGCAGTCTAGAAAAAGGCCCCATTCAAATCTGACCCAGCTGGCACAGTTTGGTCAGTATGAGTGGGCCATACAACCTGTGGAAAGGTGCAGAAGGCTCATGGAGAGCTCCAGGAATCGCCTGTTTGCAGCAATTGCCTCTAAAGCAGGGGTTCTTAACCTGAGGTCCGTGGACCATGAATGGGTTTCAGGAGGTCTGTGGGGAGGATCAGGTAAAAATGAACATTTATATTCACTATACAGCCTGGTACTGTTGATTCTTCTCGCATGAACTTTCTCACGTGTTTTTTCTTGTGCATCATTTTTCTCGCAAATATTTATCTCACCTAAGCCTAATACGTGACTTACAGTGCATCCGAAAAGTATTCACAGCGCATCACTTTTTCCACATTTTGTTATGTTACAGCCTTATTCCAAAATGGATTAAATTCATTTTTTTTCCTCAGAATTCTACACACAACACCCCATAATGACAACGTGAAAAAAGTTTACTTGAGGTTTTTGCAAATTTATTAAAAATAAAAAAAACTGAGAAAGCACATGTACATAAGTATTCACAGGCTTTGCCATGAAGCTCCAAATTGAGCTCAGGTACATCCTGTGTCCCCTCATCATCCTTGAGATGTTTCTGCAGCTTCATTGGAGTCCACCTGTGGTAAATTCAGTTGATTGGACATGATTTGGAAAGGCACACACCTGTCTATAGAAGGTCCCACAGTGGACAGTTCATGTCAGAGCACAAACCAAGCATGAAGTCAACGGAATTGTCTGTAGACCTCCGAGACAGGATTGTCTTGAGGCACAAATCTGGGGAAGGTTACAGAAAAATGTCTGCTGCTTTGAAGGTCCCAATGAGCACAGTGGCCTCCATCATCCGTAAGTGGAAGAAGTTCGAAACCACCAGGACTCTTCCTAGAGCTGGCCGGCCATCTAAACTAAGCGATTGGGGGAGAAGGGCCTTAGTCAGGGAGGTGACCAAGAACCCAATGGTCACTCTGTCAGAGCTCCAGAGGTCCTCTGTGAAGAGAGGAGAACCTTCCAGAAGGACAACCATCTCTGCAGCAATCCACCAATCAGGCCTATATGGTAGAGTGGCCAGATGGAAGCCACTCCTTCGTAAAAGGCACATGGCAGCCCGCCTGGAGTTTGCCAAAAGGCACCTGAAGGACTCTCAGACCATGAGAAACAAAATTCTCTGGTCTGATGAAACAAAGATTGAACTCTTTGGTGTGAATGCCAGGCGTCACATTTGGAGGAAACCAGGCACCGCTCATCACCAGGCCAATACCATCCCTACGGTGAAGCATGGTGGTGGCAGCATCATCCTGTGGGGATGGAACTGGGAGACTAGTCAGGATAAAGGGAAAGATGACTGCAGCAATGTACAGAGACATCCTGGATGAAAACCTGCTCCAGAGCGCTCTTGACCTCAGACTGGGGCGACGGTTCATCTTTCAGCAGGACAACGACCCTAAGCACACAGCCAAGATATCAAAGGAGTGGCTTCAGGACAACTCTGTGAATGTCCTTGAGTGGCCCAGCCAGAGCCCAGACTTGAATCCGATTGAACATCTCTGGAGAGATCTTAAAATATCTGTGCACCGACACTTCCCATCCAGCCTGATGGAGCTTGAGAGGTGCTGCAAAGAGGAATGGGCGAAACTGGCCAAGGATAGGTGTGCCAAGCTTGTGGCATCATATTCAAAAACACTTGAGGCTGTAATTGCTGCCAAAGGTGCATCGACAAAGTATTGAACAAAGGCTGTGAATACTTATGTACATGTGCTTTCTCGGGTTTTTTTTATTTTTAATAAATTTGCAAAAACCTCAAGTAAACTTTTTTCATGTTGTCATTATGGGGTGTTGTGTGTAGAATTCTGAGGAAAAAAATGAATTTACTCCATTTTGGAATAAGGCTGTAACATAACAAAATGTGGAAAAAGTGATGCGCTGTGAATACTTTCCGGATGCACTGTACATACTTGTGAGAAAAATAAGCTACCGCTGTGGAAAAGGAGATTGGAGGCAGACAACTATGCAAACTTTTCAGTGTTAGAAGAAGTGCTTCAGCAGGTTGGAAGTAAAAGTAACAATGCCCTGTCAGCTTCTCTGCAGGCAGAATTCTGCAGACATTTGGATACTCTGCAGAACTCTTTCTAAGGTTACTTTGGCTCAGGTGATCTTAAAGTTATAAGAAATGTGGATTCACAATCCTTTCCTAGTCAAATTAGACTGTATCAGTGATGAAGACCTTGCCAACGATGACCTCATTGACTGGAGGACAAAGGAAATGTTACGAAATGAACTCAACTGGAAGAGCCTTGGAGAATTCTGGTGTGCATTGACACAGGGCGCCTACCCTCGTCTGGTATGAGTGTGCCGATTCCCTTTGCTACAACATAGTTTTGTGAACCAGGCTTTTCAGCACTTGTTTCTATCAAAACGAAAAGTCGAAATAGATTGGATGTCAAAGATGATATGCGAGTCACCTTGTCGAAGACCGCTCCACAGTTTCATATTCTTATTCAAGGCAAACAAAAACAACCTTTTCATTGAAATAAAGTAGATTACGAGAGAGCAGATAGTACCGTATTTCTCCGAAAATAAGCCCAGCATGATTTTCAGGCTGCTCTGTAATATAAGCCCCTAGTCAAGATCATCAGCTGAAAAGTAAGGCCGGGTTTATACTTCACGCGAAGCAACGCGTGTACCCAAAATATCCATTAAATTCTGAGGACACCTTGCCACAATATCTCTGAAAAGGTTGTTTAAATGATTACATCCATCAATACAGGGATGCACAAAACAGAAACAAAATCCCTGGATGGGGCATCAGCTCATCACAAGCTGAACACAAGCATGTATACACACACTAGCGTCATTTTAGTGTCACCAAATCCCCAAACCTTCATGTCTTTGGATGGAAACCAGAGCACACTGTGGAAACCCACCAGGAAAATATGCAAACCTCAGGCAGGGAACACCAGCGACATGACTCCCTGTGAGACAGCAGCGCTACCACTTTGCCACCCGCATATGTGTAACTATTAACTGTGCTATAGCGGGTCCGCAGCTTCTAATAAAAAAAGGGTCGGTTTTAAATCCGTATAGCCGCGTCGTTCTCCGTGGGCGCGATTGCACGACCGAAGGGAGTCAATGAGGTGATTGGAGAGAGTCACACCTGCACATGTGGGGGTGGTCATTCTTGTTTGCCTCATTGGCTTCCTGCGGTGTGTGATTAAGGCGCTGCGCCCACGGAGGCGCGCGGGGTTGTGTGTGTGTATACCGTATTTACGTGTGTACCACACGCACATTTTTTCCCGAAAATTAGCATTAGAAATTCAGGTGCGTGTCATACACGAGGAAATGTAATTCTATAATGTTTACTTCTTCTGCTTGGGCTTGCTCGCTCGCTTGTGCTATCTCTCTCGCTCGCTTGCTCTCCCACTCACGCTCTCTCTCGTTCGCTTGCTCGCGCTCTAGCTTGACAGCGCTCTCTCTCTCTCTAAACGTTTCCTATACAATCACAACGTGCGTTGTACACAGGGCAAAAATTTTTTCGCAATTTTCTTTGTAAAAATTAGGGTGCGCGTCTTACACAAGGGCGCATGGTACACGAGTAAATACGGTATATACGGGTCGACACCAGAGAAGGGGGGATGTAGAAAAGAAAAACGAAAATGAAGGAAGTCGATCGAGAAGAAAAGGTTGACAATGGAGGTTAAAAGTTGGGAAAAAGCAGTCTAGGTGGGAGGATCTGGCCACCTATAAAGGAGACACCATGAGCTAGGGTCCCGCTAAGGAGCGTTTGGCCGATGCGCTCTGGGGGCTAGTTCACCCCACTGAAAACCAGTGAGTGCGGCGCGCAGAGAGGTGCCCTCCCGTGGGGTCTGAGGAGCGACTGCAGGTGAGTGAAGGATCAAGGGAGGAGAGCCGACCTCAACGGCCTGGCAATGACGTCTGGATGGGGGCCAAGATGGAGGTTAGCTGAAGGAGCTCGTGGCTGTTGGTCTCCGCCGGCTGTGAGTAATGGTGAGCCGGGGAGAGAGTGATGGAAGTGGGCCGGAGAATAACAAGGGAGTGAGAAATTGCATTTTTAACTTCTGCATTTTTAACCTGTGATTTTAAAGGATTTATTTATTGATGGTTTTAACCCCACTGGCACTTATTTTATGGATTTATTTATTTATTTTTTGGAACTTGTTGCACTGCACTTTTTGTTTTTGATTGTTTTAAATAAAAGCACTATATCACTTTTTGGAACATATCCCCTGGCTTTCAGAGATTTGTCCCCATTTGTCAGCTCATCTCGGTGACATTATTGATGGTGCTCTAAAGGTTGTGCAACAAAATATCAGGTGAAGGGTCCCATCGTTATTTTTGTCCACATCATTTTAATTTGTGTTATTATTTAGGATATTTTGTTGAATCAAATCTCGAAAGCAAAGTCCTTTTTTTTTAGTTGAATATGGAATAAACAATGACGGGTGCCAATTACTTTTAGCAGTTTCAAGTTATTTCAGAGACAATTGTGGGTTCTTCTTTTTTGGAGGAGGAGGAACAACACATTTGTCCACATCTCTTCATGTGCTTATGCCCCAGCCATTAAATGCACTGGGTGGCCCATGAAAAAGTGGCCCGCCTCCACCGAGAAGACTCTCGTCTGCGGTCATGTCGCCAGCCTTGTAGAGATGTACTGACACACAAGAGAGATCACTGTCAGTATCTTCTGTAAATGTGAGTACCAAATTTTTCTCTTCAACGCACAGTGCAGTTGTATAATAAAGCAGCCATGATGGTTGCGCGTTGTAAAATGGTGTAAGTTAAAAATAAAGGTCACTTGATCTGCTTTTGTGATGCAAAGGCTCCACAAGAGACCACCAGAGCAGGTCTAAACCCAGCTGGAACAAAGTTGCAGGCAGATATGAAAGGCTAGTGAAAATCGTCCAGGCCTCAAAGGGTAGCAGGCCGCAGGGAAGCCATACTCTGTGACAAACACTGCGACGCCGTCCATGACAGAATGCAGGCAGGGGAGCCTTCTAGTCAAGCAGATGCAATGAGGTAGAAACAGGCGGCAGAGAAGGCAAATCATTACTGAATGGGACGCTCTTTCAAAGCATCCTTTCTGTATTTGCACTTGGATCCACTCAGCCAAGATCATCTCTCCTTCAGGTAAGGAAGTGACCCCTGAACGCACTGCTCACATATCGAAAGCCATTCATTTTGATTTAAAATGAGTTGTAAATACTTAAGGACGACGCAGGTACAGGAGCGCCGATACATAAAGCACAAACGCCGCTACATTTTATTATGCAAAGTGCGATTTCAGTCAGCGTGTTCATTTACTCTTAAAAGAGGCAATCGTGTCCGCATTTTGATGATGTTACTGCCATTCAAAGTTTTCCCACCTGAAATCGGCCTGATCACCTGATTAAAAACAAATCAACAGGTCGAAATACAAAAACACGAGACGAAAATCAATAGAGGCTTGCTTAAGGGATGTAAACATCGGCACTGGCAACGCAGCCTGTCTCTTTTTTTTCCCTTTTAAACCTTGGGACAGTATTTAAGTATTTAATCAAGCCTGCTTTAGCTGCTGGAGCCTCCAGAGACGTTCGACTGGAGCAAACAAGGTGTGCAATGACACAGCACTAAACTGCTGCGGGCTACAGCAAACCACGCTATTCATTAGACAGGCTGAAGCCGTGGAGCCACTGAGGTTCAATCAGGAATTAGAAGAAGCATAAGGATGAAAGAACCGCTCCGTTAAGTCAGAAAGCTAACACGCTAAGCTGGTTCAAACAACATCTCCCAAAAAAACGACTTGTAAAACTAGTAACGAGACAAGGACAGCAGATCCTGGACCCACGGCTGTGGGGGTTAAGCTTATTATTTGCTTGCGACGGTACCACCTTAACCTGGATGAAGGCTGCCAAGACCGGCTCTTTATAAACAGATGCTTTAATTAAACGCCTCATGAGAGAAGCAAAAAGAAAATATCAAATGAATAAAACACAAAACAAAAACCCTGCTGCCTCTTTGTATCCTCAGTGGAGTGGTGGACTCCCTCGTTCAATTTCTAAAACGCGGGGCCACACAAGCAGGGCCATCTTAACTCGTGGGCACGCTGGGCAGTTGCCTGGGGGCCCCACGCTAATCTATTTATGTTGTGACTTGCTGAGTGGTGGTGTAGGTAGGGACCCCAGTGCACTGCTTTGTCCGGGGGGTCTATAATGCTGTTTAGACGTCCCTGGCCACAAGCACCACACGGCTCTCCTCCCAAACTCTGCCCACCTCTCTATTCTGCGGTGACCCGTCTAATGGAGCCGAGGCTGGTACACTGCCCTCTATAATGTTTAAGACACAGACCCAGGTTTTCCTTGATTTCCTACTCCGCTCTACAGTTTAAAATTTCAACTCAAACAATTCAGTTGTTGTTAAAGTGCACGTTGCAGAACTTCATTTAAGGGGATTTGCAGACATTTTGCTCACACACTTTTTCTACAAGGTACCCTTAAATAAGCCTTAAATAATCTCGCTCCATCTTATATATCGGAATGTCTGACACTTTATATTCCAAATCGTAACCTTAAATCCACAAACGAGTGTCTGCTTAGAATTCCAAGAGCAAAATTTAAAAGAAGTGGTGAGGCGGGCGGCCTTCTGCTGTTATGCACCTAAAATCTGGAATAGCCTGCCAATAGGAATTCGCCAGGCTGATACGGTGGAGCACTTTAAAAAAAACTGGTAAAAACACATTACTTTAACATGGCTTTCTGATAACTTCACCTTCATCTAATCCTGATACTCTGTATGTTCAATTCATTATAATAACTATTCATGGTAGCTCTAAAATCCGTACTGACCCCTACACTCTCTTCTGTTTCTTTTCCCGGTTTTATGTGGTGGCGACCTGCGCCATCACCACCTAATCAAAGCACCGTGATGTCCTACATTGATGGATTAAAAGCCAGAAGTCTACATGACCATCATCATCAAGTCCTTCCAAGAGAACTCTAAATACAAAGAGGACTGTTTCATTTATGTTAGGTAGAATGCCTAGAGGGGGCTGGGTGGTCTTGTGGCCTGGAACTCCTGCAGATTTTATTTTTTCTCTCCAGCCGTCTGGAGTTTTTTTTTGTTTTTCCTGTCCTCCCTGGCCATCGGACCTTACTCTTATTCTATGTTAATTAGTGTTGTCTTATTCTAATTACTTTCTTTTATTTCTCTATTCTTCATTATATAAAGCACTTTGAGCTACATTATTTGTATGAGAATGTGCTATATAAATCAATGTTGTTGTTGTTATCCCACCCCACCCCATTTTAGGGCACCACAATTGCCATCACAGGTGTTTGTAATTTTTCAGTTGGGTTTCGTTGCTTCATAAGATACCTCAGCCTGCTTCTACTTTTTAAAAGTCTGTAGTTTCCATTGTTCAATTTGAGGACAACAGCTGTGCTAATGAAAGCCAAAGAAGCCATCATGAGGCTGACAAACAAGAATAAAACCATTTGAGTCATCAGTAAAACCGTAGTATGACCAAAATCAACTGGCTGGAATATCATAAAGAAGGAAGAACACACAGCTGAGCTCAGTAATCGCAAAGGGACTGGTAGGCCAAGGTAGACCTCCACTGCTGAGGACAGAAGAATCTTCACTATGATCAAGAAAAAGCTCAAAACGACCATTTGACAGACCAGAAACAGTCTTCAGGGGGCCGATGTGGACACGTCAGAGACGACTATCAGTATTACACTTCAAGAACAGAAACACAGAGTCCACACCGTGAGATGAAAACCACAAAAACAAGATGGCCAGATTAGAGTTCTCTTCATTGATGATGCAGTTTGCGCAGGAAGAGTGGGCCAAATGACAGGGTGCCTCGAAACAATGAACAATGAAATCTCAAGACTATCGAGACATTCTGGAGCAAAACGTACTGCCCAGTGTCAGAAAGCTTGGTCTCAGTCACAGGTCATGGACCCTCCAACAGGATAATGAGCCAAAACACATAGCTAAAAGCACCCAAGAATGGAGAAGAACAAAACAGTAGACTATTCTGAAGTGACCTTCTATGAGCCCTGATTTGAATCCTACCGAACATCTATGGAGAGAAGTGACCCATGCAGTCTGGAGAAGACCCCGTTCACACCTGACCCAGCTGGAGCAGTTTGCTCAGGACGAGTGGGCCAAATAACCTTGTGGACAGGTGACAGAAGTCTCAGGAATTGTTTGTGTGCAGTGATTGAAAACTCTAAAAGTTGTGCAACAAAATATTCCATTAAGGGTCTGCTCATTTTTTTCTAGTGCTGTTTTCATTTGTGTTATTATTTGAAACATTCTTTTGAATCAAAACTCTGAAGCAAAGTCTGATTTTTGTTAAATACGGAACAAACAATGATGGGTGCCAATGACTTTTGTCAATTTCAGTGACAATTGTGGGTTCTTCATTTTTCATGGAGGGGTACCAACAAATTTTCCCCCATCTGTAAAGGTCTATTTAAAACTGTTAATGAAAACTGTTGTTCAGCAGGGTATAATAATTATAATAATAATTGAATACCCACTATATATTAATTATTTAGTCAACAGAGATGTAACTCTCATTTTCTGAATTTCTTCACTTATTTTTGATGCAGTGGTAACATACTTTTATAATAAAAATCTGGATAATTGATTCTTCAATAGTATATTTTGGTGTATCATGGTTAAAAGTGCTGCCCTGGCACCCCTCTGCACTCACGTCTCACTCTATATGTGCTGCAGCCTTGCCATTCGCAAGTGCCAGTCAGCCATTCCTTGATGACAACATGACTCAGTCTTCATCGGGTTCAGCTCAATTACTGAGGGAGGAAAAAGACTGGAATTTTATTTATTATTTTTATAATATAGAGAGTTGACTGCAGATAAAACTGTAAACAGTGGATTCAGAAAGTATTTCTGCAAAATTTACTGGTATCATTACCTAGGTGATGCTGATTATCCAAGGTAACTTACAGCATGTGAGGTACAGCTGGTTTTATTTGTTTAGCTTTTTCAGTTGGAGCACAGACAGGTGAAGTGTCCTGCTCGAGGTCACAGAGCGTCTGCAGTGGGATTTGAACCCACACCCTTAACCACTATACCACAATGCCTGCCTAATGCAAATGTCATTTTTAGTGATGTCACACGTGTGCGCATTGGGGGCAGCTTAACCCTTAAACTGCCACAACCGACTAGAGTTGGTTCCCAGTGCAATTTGTCAGCACGCCAGAGCTGATCAGTCCGTGCCGTACATTCGTTGATCAGCCAGCTCATGACCACTGGCGGCCCCCCTAGCGAATCAGCATCACTGTCCTTGGGATTCAGCCGCTGCACTAGACTAGCCTGCAAGCATCAGCGTGGGCCTCGTTCAGCCAGTTCAAGCACAGTTGGCTCGGCGATTTACTGAATTTCATCAATGGCGTCAGTTGCACCCTTGTAAATATCATAATAGATTGCTGCAGTAGTTTTTGTAATAGTTTTTACAGTTCACTGGCAGTGAGTAAAATGATCCGTGTTGCGGTACTTGTGATGCTCTTTGCATGAAGGAAAATATGTATTCCATTAAAATTTCACTTTTTCTTAGGGAACTGTGACGTTTCTTTAAAAAGTGCAGCAAAAAAGTATTTGGCGTCCAGGGGTGCATTAGGGATGTGGCGGTTTAAGGGTTAAAGGCTCAGATAATGGTAATTTCCCACCAGAGGGCGCTGTCCTTTCCTCTCTCTGCAGACATGAAGACTGATGGCTTCAACACCCTTGACATCACTTCTGGTGTCCGCCTGCCTGGACCCGCCTGCTCCTGCTGGAAGTCCTTATCACTGGAAGTTCAGACATCTTAAAGAAGTCTGTTTTGGAGACTCGCGTCGACAATGACATTTCTTTTTCTTCGTAACGCGTTTATAACCATCATTTTTGTTATATTGTATAGGGTTTGCCTGTGGGTGCCCCAACTCTTCATAATTTTCATTTTTTTCCTTACAGTGGATATATTTGCAGATCTAACTTGAAATGGGTAATTTTGCCATTTTCTTTCCCATCGGTCTACACTCAATAATCCATAATGATAAACTGAAAATCCTTTTCAGAAACATTTGCAAGGGTTCTGAAAAACAGGAGCCATCAATTCAGTTTTTGTGTTTAATTCAATGTCCAACACTGAAAACATTTACAATAAATAGAGTCATTACACCTTATTTAATGTGGCAGACCACTACAAGATAAGATGATCTGGGGCTATATTAACAATATGATCTCAATTCCAGCATACTTAACACATGACAAATATTCAGACCCTTTGCTGTGACTCTTCAAGTTGCTCATGTGCAATGGAAAAACCTAGTAACTGCCATCTTTTTTTTCAGATTTGAGTTTTTTTAGCTTTTGGAGTTACTAGGTCTTCCCTGATGTTATGGCCAAATATGGCTTCACTCCGATCATATCACGATGGAAGAAGCTCGTATGTACACAGTGTTTTACATACTGCAAGACAATTCCACGGACCAATGAGGAAAGACTGCCTACCAATGAAAATTGGATTACGATCAAGTGATTTAAATGCCAGCTGTCGTTGATTTCGTGAAAAAAACAATACAGTGTATGTGAAGTTCAGGAAACATGAAATCTAGCGATTGTTAATTATAGGCAGGACATCATTTTCTCAATTTGCCGAAACCTTTAAAGATGTGACATATGAGGTTTTTCCATAGTTGGTGAGATTGTGTTCATCCTGTTTGCTTTAATTCAACTTGCAATGTTTCAAGAACTTGATTGGAGTCCACCTGTGGAAAGCTACCTTTGTATAGAAGGTCCTATGATTCACACTGTGTGTCAGGAGGAAAAAACCAAGCCATGAAGTCAAGGAACTCTCTGTAGACCTCCAGCATCAAACTGTGGTGAGGCATAGATCGTGACAAGGGGATAAAACCATTTCTAAAGCTTTCAGTGTTTCAGGAGCCTGGTGGTCTCAATAATTGTGAAATGGAAGAAGTTTGGAACCACCAGGAATCAGTTGGATTTCTGGTCAAACTGAGTAACAGAGCAAGAAGGGGCTCGGTTAGGGAGGTGACCAAGAACCCAATGGTCATTCTAGCAGAGCTGCTGTTGAGATGTGAAAACCTGTTATAGGATGACCATGTCAGCAGCACTCTATCAATCTACCAATTTGGAGTGTGATAAACAGCATTGTAGGACACTGCGAGTGGTCTGAATACTTAAATGAATGAGAGATTTCAGATTTTTGAATTTCTGGTGAACTGGTGATAGGGTCATGGGTACCCAAGACTTTCCCATCTGGTTCGATCCCACAGAAGGGCTACTGTAGCACAAATTGCTGAAAAACGTATAAAAACAAACAGTGCATCACAACTTGCTGTGTAGGCACAGACGGATCAGAGGGCCCATGCTGACCCCCGTTCAACACCAAAAGCATCTACATTTGGCACATGAGGGTCAGAACTGGACCACAGAGCAGTGGAAGGAGGTAGTCTGGTCTGATCAATCACCTTTTATTTTAGATAATGTGGATGGCTGGGTGTGTGTGCTTTATTTACCTGGCACAATGCACTGTGGGAAGAACGCAAGCCATCAGAAGCTGTGTGATGCTCAGGGCAAATGTTGTGTTGGGAAAACGCTGGGTCATGGCGTTTATGTGGGTGTTACTTTGACACGTACCACCTACCTAAAGATTGTTGCAGACTACATACAAGCCTTCTTGACAATGGTACACCCTGATGGCACTGGCTTCTTTCAGCAAGATAATGCATTCTGTGATAATGTGAGAATCGTTCAGGAATGACTTGAGGAATATGGCAAAAAAGTTCAAGGTGTTGACTTGGCCTCCAACATTTGCAAGATCTCAGCCTGATCAAGCATCTGTGGGATGTGCTGGAAAAACAAGTTCGATCCATGGAGTTCCCACCTTACAACTTACAGGACTTAAAGGATCTGCTGCTAGCATCTTGGTGCAGATACCACAGGACACCGTCAGAGATCATGTGGAGTACATGTCTTGATGGGTTACAGCTTTTTTGGTGGCTCGAGGGGGACCCTCACTACATTAGGAAGGAAGTTTGAATTTTGTGACTGATTGGTGTAAATGATCCTAAGTCATTCATTACTGTTACCAGGCTTCATTCCACAGGATTTGACAAAAAGCTGTTATGTATTGTATATTGCGTTGTTTAACTCTATTCCCCTGGTTATGAGTATGGATGGAACACCAAGAAAAATTCCTAGCAACTACAGTGCCTCGATCAGAGTGAATGAAATAACCTCTGAGCTAAGCTGGCATAGTGGTGGCTCTGAGGCCAGGGATCTGTGCCAGCAATCAGAAGGTTGCTGGTTGAACCCCATAAATGCCAGAAGTGACTCTATTCCGTTAGGCCCCTGAGCAAGGACCCCTTGTATGATGTTAACCTGCATTCAGCCTGAAAGAAGGTTCTCCAACTTGCAGGGAAAACTTGGTGGCAGAACTGGCACTCTAGACACTATAAAAAACCTTACACTATTCCAGTGTGGGGCTGAAATGTCACCCATTGCATGGCTGCACTTGGATCTCAGTCCGGGTGGTTTGTTGTGTGGTGGGTGCAGCAACGCTCTGCAATCAGCACATGCTCCCAACCTCCTCATCCTCCTCCTCCTATGGTGCCTAGCAGTAAAGTTCAAGTTCAAGTCTCAGTGAGTCTTACCTGGGTTTTCCAATTTTCCTGTCTCACCCCCAAAAAAGTGTGGGTTAGGATAAATGGTGATTCTAAGAAGGTCCCTTGTAACTGGGGGAGAAGCTGTGTGCATGAGTGGGCCCTGTAAATGGACTGGCAGCCCATCCAGTAGGTTCCTACCTTGTGCCTCCAGCAGTTAGGATAGGCTCCCCTAATCCTGAAAAGGATGAAGTAGGTTTGACAATGTTATTAATAGGATGGCTTATTCTACACCAATAGTAATAGCTAAATTTTCTTCATAAATAATTTTTTTTCATACGATTTATGCAAAAAATGAAATGTGATTCTTGAAAGCATCTTCTACCTTGTTGGCAAAAAAAAAAAAAAGAAAAGATGATGCAAACTGTTCACTTTGCTTCAAGGCTGTAGCCGAGTCATTTGGGGAATGCTGCTTTTATACTGGGAGCATTCTACTTATCGTGTGTCATCCTCGCTTTAACTTCCTTTCATCCTTTACAATGTGTTTTTTTTTACCCAGGATGTTCTGCTATTCCTCTTATGTATGTGGTGAAAAATTGGTTTATTGATATCTGTTTCACTCCATCAGGCAGCTCAAAATTTGAGTTAAAGTGAAGACGTGTCAAATTGTGCAGTTTGCGGATTTTTTATTTTTTTGTGCTTTGTGTGCCAGATGGTTATGATATGGGGGGGGGGGGGGTGTATTTCTACACCTTCTACACATAAGCTACTTACTCAGAAAGGATTCAGATCCATTCACTTTCTGCACACTTCATTGTGTTGTAAGTTTAATTTTAAATTGATAAAAATTTACCAATTTTGCCCATCAATCTACAGTACATTCAATAACCTATAACAATGTGCAAGCTTATTTTTAGAAACATTTCTAAATTTGTTAAAAGTCCAAAGTTGAAAACTCTCATTCATTGAAAAACTCAGACTACAAATATTGGTGATGCGCCATCTGTAGGAGTGCCAAATGCAATACATATGTCTCTATTTAAAGTCATGTCATTTTTTAAACCCGCTTTATCCAGACTGGGGTCCCAGCTAACATATGGCGAAAGGTAGGAATAAATTCTGGACGGGGCATCAGTCCATTACAAGGTGAACACACATACACATACACACACACACACCCCAGGGGTAAGTTAGCGTCACCAACTCCCCCAGCCTGCGAGTCTCTGGACAGTGGCAGGAAACCAGCGCACCTGGAGGAAACCCACACAGGGAGGATCGGAATGCGAACCCTGGTGTCCTTATTGTGAGGCATAATAGATGGACACATTTTTACAATAGGGGTATGAATTCAGACATACAAAAGGGAATGCAGTAATTAACTGCAATATATTACAGAACTGAATGGCAACATTAAAAAAAAATATATTATTGTATCATGAGGCAAGAACTAGACCAGTGCTTACCAAACTTAGTCCTGGGGAACCCCTGGGCATGCAGGTTTTTGTTCGAACAAACTTCAGTTTTGTGAAGGACGGCCGGCAGCTCAACCCAGCCAGGACACCCCTGGAATAGGAGGATGGGGGAGGGCAGCTACTTGCTGACACTGCTTCCCCCCAAGACACAAGATGGCAGCTTTCCTGGAATGCAGTGGTACCCCAGATTCCCGCAAGGCACTATGGGACATGGAGTTCGGATAAACAGCCCTGCTGGGTGCCGTGGGTGCCACCAGGAGGAGCTGTCAAAAAACCTGGGGACATATTCACGAGGTAATCACGAGGACGGAAGCCCCGAAGTACTTGCGGGCTGAAGAAAATCCCTGTTCTGTACTAGACCCGGAAGTGCCAGCCAGTCACGTGTTCAGAAGGACAGAAGCACTTCCGGGTCAAGGACTATATAAAGGACTAGTGGAGACCCAGCAGGAGAGCCGGAGTTGGAAGGGAGTGTGACAGAGCTGCTGGGAGGAGAGGAGGAAAATTAGTGTATTGATTTGGTGTTTATTGTGCACTTGGTGGATGTGGTGCTTTGGATGCACTGTTTCAAAAATAAAAAGAATACTTCTTGGTTCTTTTTACCCTGTTGTCAGCGTCTGTCTGTTGGATCTAACGGGGCAACAGTGACCCCTGGTATTCACAGTTTTTAATTTGACTCCTAGCCTAAGAGCTGTTAGTATCTAGCTTTTGTGTTTTGAGGTCAATGAAGACATTACAAAAGCAAGTGTGCTAGTTCATTTTAATAGGCAGTTATATTTGAATTATATATATATATATATATATATATATATATATATATATATATATATATATATATATATATATAAAGAACAATAACAGAACAAAAAAAAACTAAAACACTTGACTTGAGCATTCCTAATTTTCATCCTCTTTCTCTGTACGTTTAGCATTTGTTTACTCTGAGGTTGATTTGCTTGCTGCTTCCTGAGCAGCTCTTCTTTTCTCCACCCGAGCTACCCGTTGCTTCTCTTCTTTCGTCGGCATCTTCATGCGTTAAAACTAATCAAGTTAGTGTTTGTGCTACAATTACTTAGTACATTTCTTTAATTTTTCACTTAAGCTGGCACTTAAGTCTTCAATCTGCCTCAAGAATGATTTAAGATATGAAGAGGTAGGGGAAGTGACGGTGAATGTGGTAGGGATGAGAATGGCGCCCGTACGCAAGCACCACACTGACGCCCTGCTGGCTGCTGCCGAGAGTTGATTCTACAATAAAATAAAATAAAAATAAAAAGAGGAATAACCTTGGAGGTCAATCATCACCCGGAAAGCGGATAGTAGACATCACGTAGTATATGTGTACCAAATTTCAGGTCAATAGTTCAAACGGATTGCGAGCTACAGGTGATTTAAAATCCTGGGCAGACAAATGGATAGTCACAGTAGCATAATATATATATATACACACACATGTATATATATATATATATATATATATATATATATATATATATATATATATATATATACACACACACACACACACAGTTAAACCCCACAGCACGAACATACCTATGCACATACAACCCGCTGCATAACCAGTTTTTCGTGGCCAAAAATGCATCAGAACATGACCAAAATCCTGAAGAACGACCAAAGTAGTAAACGTGTTCTGATTATATGGGCGCCTTCTGCATCGTAAATAAAGCCTTAAAATGTTAAGTGGGCCGTTACCCAGTAAACAATGTTCCTTACTGTGCCCATGATATTACTGTTATTTAGTAATTATTTTGTGCTTTTTACTAAATAATAATGGGTCCAAAGAAAGCTAGAGAGGTAAGCACAAAACCAAAGAAGGTACAATGTGTGATAACAATAGAAATGAAAAGAAAGAAATGATCGAAAAATACGAGAGAGGTATAGAGGCGACTGATCTTGCAGCTTCGTATGGCATGAGTAAATCTACTATATCTATGATTTTGAAAAAAAAAGAGGAAATTAAAAAAGCTGGTTTCTAAGGGTGTGACACGTGTACTCTCTAAAAATAGACCACCAGCAATTGATAAAGCTGAACGATTATTGTTACTTTGGATAACTGAAAAACAATGTGCTGGTGATAGCCTATGGGAGGCTATTATTTGTGAAAAGGCTAGGGCAATACATGTAGGTATTGCAAATGACTATCCTTCAGGGATTGCTGATAGGGAATGTCCTGTTACAGTAAATTTTCTTTTTTAATTTCAATTGTGTAGGCTGTGCTATGCTTATTCTTATGTCAGTCTCTTGAAGTATACAATTTATTCTTTATTTATATGTATTTCTAGAAAACAATATATTAATATGCAGAAAACTCAATTATGGGTATTAAATAGGTTAGATATGGGAGTCTTAAACAATACTGAATTTTATTATGCAGAAAAAACTCAAATATGGGTATTAAATAGGTTATGCATGGGAGTCTTGGGAGGTTGGAATGGATTAATTCTATTTCCATTACTTCATATGGGATAAATTGCCCCAGTCCACAACCACTTTTCCAGGATGAATTAAGTTTGTGCACAGGGTTTATATATATATATATATATATATATATTATATATTAATCTTAAATATAAATGTGTAAGTGTGTCTGTTTGTCTGTGCAAGGCTATAGCATGAAGCTCAAAGAAATCGACTCTGTCGCCAAAGTGAAATTGCAGAGAAAAGAGAAACTCGCTTAGCTGCTAATGCACAAGCGATGGGAGCACATCGGCAAAATGAAACATCCGAGGAGAGAGAAACTCACTTAGCTGCTGATAGACACCGGAGACGAACAGGTCGGCAAAATGAAACCGCCAAAGAAAGAGAACCTCGCTTAGCTACTAATGCACAACTGAAATGATGGATTGACTGAAGTGCCAGAATCTATGGTTTCTAGGAGCCCGGGCTTTTTACAGCACAGGCTTACACAGCTGGTGTATATGTATGTGTGTGTGTGTGTGTGTATATATATATATATACACACACACACACACACACTCTAGGGGGCTGTGCCCCCTGCTTGCTTTGCGCACCCACCCCCCCTTTCCGGCCAGCGCTACTTGCCAACCACTTCGTGTCTCTTCCGCTCATGTTGTGAAGAAGGGGGTTGAACGCACCTCAAGGAGACGCGGCCACTCCACTGAAACCCCCTCTTAAGCAGTGATACAATGGGAAACAAATACAGCGATCAGCTGCTGGCTTACCGCGTGATCTGCACGCGCTGCTCTTTCTTCTTCGCTTAGTCATTGACGTGGCATCTAAAAAGTATTTATAAGAGCTGAGAACATAGGACGTGTGTCTGATAAAAGCCTTTACATGACTGAGAATTTAGATATCCATGATCTTATTTAAAAATGGCGGTAAGTAGGGCGTGACTTGAAAGAATCTCATGTTAAAAGTCCCCACGAGACGGTCCAGGGACAACAACAATTTCATCTTTTAATTCTCGCGGATACACCTCTTCATTGGGAAGAAACACTACTTTTCCCAGATGGCAACACGAATTGGATGATCTACAAGTCCCTGTTTAAATCTGAACAATATATTCAATCTCTTTTCGCTGTTCCGTTATTTCACCGAGTAATAATTTCCCTTTGTTTGCGCTAATGCAAGTCTTTCAAAATTTTTGTACTTCCATTATCTCTAACCTGCTCTGCATGTGTATCACGCCTTTACGACGTTCTACTTTGTCATCTTCTCTTTTTTTCCTTTTTATTTTCAGCCCCGAGTGGGGTTAAATGTCTTGGCACAAAGTCTTGTGTCGCAGCACGTGAAAGTGTCTTTGAGAAAATTAAATATTGTATCCAAGATTTTTATTATATATACGTTCCGGAAACGTGCTCGCAGTCCAAAGCACTTGTATATCAAAGTGAATTTCCCCATAAGAATTAATGGAAACTCAGATGATTCGTTCCATAACCCAAAACTATTTATATAAAAATGATTAATACAAAATATAAAGTAAAAATACATAAAACAAATTAACCTGCACTTTACCTTTAAAAAGAATCATGGCTGGTGTTTCTAAACTATTGTGGGATTCCACCCAACGGGACGACACGCGGAAGAGTGTCCCAAAGCAATCGCAGTCTCCCAGCGCTGTAGCAGTTCGCCGTATAAGCATATCCAAAAATAATCACGGACATGCAGACAGAGAATAGGAGACGATTGCCCTCAAGAGAAGAGAGAGAGAGAGAGAGAGACGCGCGCGCGAGCGAGAGAGATGAGAGAGAAACGCGCGGGAGAGAGAAGCATCAGCTCAGTTGTGATCACATGATGCGGAGTAGACAAAGTGTATCCATACTACTCGTATTGCAAGACATCGCTCGTTTATCAAGTCAAAATTTATTAAAAAATTTAGCTTGTCTTGCAAAACACTCGTAAACCAAGTTACTCGCAAACCGAGGTTCCACTGTAATATATGTAGTATATATATATATATATATATATATATATATATACACATACATACCCTGCACATAGACACATACACACACAGTATATATATTTTACTTTTTATTTGTGTTCATCCTGATTTCCTTTCTGCCTATTATTATTGACTAATTAGTGGGTCAGATGCTAAAGCAGTTACAGCCCTTCACCATTTAGTGTTGTTCGCCTGGGTGTCTGCTTTACTTGTTAATTGTCATTATTAGTATACAATGAAGGGAGCAGACTACACAGAATAAGGGACAAAATAGGAAAACAACAAAAAAAAGAGTTAAGCATTTAAAGCTTTAGCAAAAAACAGAAATATCTGTAAATGTCTTATAATGTAAATGTTTGTAAATGTCTCATACTGTTGTAATTTTCTGAATGCAGAAAGAGAATGGAAAAAAGATAGACAACTAAATGATAATAGTACTAATAATAATACATTTTATTTATATAGCACCTTTCCCATTCTCTAGGAGATCAATTATTGTGAATCGGTTTGGGTCCACAGGAGCCACTAAACTAGACTAATACGCGTATCACACTAAGTCAGTCCCGGGAAATTTTCACACCTAATCTCCAGAAAAACAATGATTTATTTTTTTAGGCTGAGATGAGTAGTGATAAATAAAACCCAAGTGAATTCACTTTGCTTGGAGTTTTAAGAAAATGTGGCAAATTTTAGGAATTTTGGCAAAATATGCAAAATGCGTTGAATTCAATAGGGAAGGAGAAACTGAACTAGTTTTGAGTGGATTATAATGGTCCAGTGGTCTTTTAAGTGTCCCAGACGGCGACAGAAGTGCCTGCCAACTAAGCTGGACTGATTACTGTGGGCAAAACTGTGACCTGAGCTGTGAAGCAGCAGTGCTAACCACTGTACCTCCCTGAGATTAAATTACACTCCGAGTCCTTTATCTTTCTCTGCACCTTCTGAGCTCCTATCACTGTGACTAACACACATCCACAGAGCCAATGAAGCAATGGGTCGGCATTATATAATCAGGAGAAGAGTTACACGGTATACCAGTACTGGAAAATGTACCAAAAAAAAAACCAAAATATTAAAACATTACAGTAATAAACTTTCAGTACCAGAAATGAACGTTAGCTTTCCTCTGACTTTACTTGCCCCTCAACACAAAATCCAGCGTCTTGGGTCTGAATTCAAAGAAATTACTGCTTGCATTCACCTGCCACACAATCTTGGACAAGCGGATGGATCACCACCTGTCTGGAGTTTTCTCATTCTCCTCATGTCTGGTGGGTTTTCTTTCTGCTTCCTAAGAGATGTGAGTGTTAAATGAATCGGTGACTTCAAACTGAGTCCAATTGAGTACAGGTGTGTGTGTGTTACAGACACAGTCATGTGATGGACTGGCACCCTGCATTGTGGTCAGTGCTGCTGGGATGGCAGTAATAGTAGTAGTTATGGTAGCAGGAGAGTCCCACCCCACCTTGGTACTGGATTAAGCCAGTTTGGGAATGTCAGCTTATGCTGTAGAATAGAGACCCCCAGTCTGACATCTTCTGATGACTTAAAAGCCGGCAGACTTCGGCAGCTGTTTTCCAATTCTATCTTATCTACTGTATTTAGCACCTAATGAGGATAATGATAATGCATATCAAAGAAATGATTTTGTCATGTCACATTAAAATAGTTTTCTTTTTATTTATGCAGCAGATCACAGACAGAACTCTTTATCAAGACAGCAAAAGACAACCGACTAAATATAAAAAGCCAACCTTACAAGATCTGCAATCTGTTAAATGCCAGACCCCTGCTCTGCGTGTTCATGTACATTCAATGCCACTGGGCTTCCATTTAAAGCATTCTTGTAAAGCACTTTGGCCACAGTATTCCTATGTTGTTTTAAATGTGCTATATAAATAAATTGACATTGACATTCTAATCTATAGGATGGACAAGAGGAAATAAATACAAGAACTTGACCCACTCAGGGGTAGATTGAGGGATAGGAAAGGCAGACAGATAATATAACCTTTCTTGTCTACCGGTGCACTGCCGTTTCGACAAGCGGTACATTCACCACGCAGACTGACGCACAACTTTACCGTCATTCAGGTAGTTACATATAAAAGAGTTACAGGTAAATGTGACCTCTCTCAAGCTGAACTGAAAACAGTACAGCAGGGGTGCCCATAATGTTGATTGCGATCGACCAGTAGATCACAAAGGTAGTGCAGGTAGATCGCGTTGCATTCAAAAAAAAATATTTTAAACGTTAGTCTATCATACAGTATATCCTCGCTATGGCGTTTGCCACTTGATTGACATACAGGGCGGCCAGTCTGAGATCTCTTTTCTTCTAACACACTGGTCATCCCACACGCACGATCAAATGCGCGAGCTGCTGCAAAACTCCGGCTATCTAAGTGATCTAGTTAGCCTTCCAATTTATATCGACTAAAGAAGGAATTTAAAAAAATGTGCTGTTTATGGGCTGGATGTGGAATTGGAAGAGGATTTTTTTCTCTCACAATGTCACAATCGAATTGCGTTTGTCTGATCTGTCAATCTATCATTGCTATTCCAAAGAAGGAAAATGTGGAAAGGAACTATCGAACTGTTCATAAAAACTACGAAACTACTTCCTTCCGAAAAGCGATCTGAGAAAGAGAAAGGAGAGGGAACTAAAATCACAGTTAATCGGACAGCCGTCATTTTTCACTCGGCTGAATTCAAAAGCAAAAGGCAGACACAATGAAGCATCGTTCCGGTGAGTCACTTGGACAGTTTTGGAACTCACTCACAGAGGAAAAGTACCCATACATGAGGAAATGTGCCACCTCCTTGACTGCATTATTCAGCTCTTCTTATTTATGCGAGTCAGCCTTTTCCCACATGAAGATTATTAAGGTTATTTAGTTATGCAAGGTACGACAACATATATTTTATGTATAAAGTAAACTCGGTTTATTATATATATATATATTATATTTTATATGTATATATATTATACTTTATATGTATATATATAATATTTTATATATATATATATATTTGGCATTTTTAACGTAAGTAGATCATTTCGACCTGGTCATTTTAAAAGTAGCTCGCAAGCTGAAAAAGTGTGGGCACCCCTGCAGTACAGTAATCCCTCATTTATGGAGTACAGAATGTTTTTCTGTTTTAAGAGTAGATGGAATAAAATGATAGTATTTGTTGAATATTAACATATTATATTTGCTGTGGCCTTAAAAAATGAGAAAAAACAACCCTTTTTTGGAGATTTATTTACTGTAAGTAACATAGTACTTCTGTGGAGGCCTGCCACCCTTAGACTTCACCAATTGTGCACATTGGCCTTCGTAATTCTCAAACTGAGGAGGTTAAGAACAGCCATGACTCTTCGTAGAGCTAGCCATCCAGCCTAACTGAACACTCAGGGAAGAACAGCCATGGTAAGAGTGGTGACCCCGAGCCAGGTGGTCATTCTGGCTGAGCATTCAGGGAACTCTGTGAGGAGAGGAGAGAAACTTCTGAATTGACTACAATCACTGCAACACTCCACTGATGTGGGCTTTAAAACAGAGTGACCAGACAGAAGCCTCTCCTCAGTAAAAGATACACAAAATCCCACTTGAAATTTGCAGACTCGGACTGTGAGAAACAAGACTCCATTCATTCATATTGGAGGAAAGCAGGCAGTGCAAATTACCAGTGTGATACCATTTCAACAGTGAAGTACGGTGGTGGTGGTGGTGATAGCTTCATGCTGTGTGGTTGAGGACTAAGAGACTAGTCATTGTGGAGTGAAAACTAAACGAATAAAAGTACATCAATGTCCTGCTCCAGGGCAATGTGGGCCTAAAACTGGGATGAAGGTTCACATTCACTTTGTTAAATGGTGCAACTCAAACCACCTACAACTGAACACCAGCAAAACCAAGGAGCTGGTGATGGATTTTATGAGGCCCAGGCCTCTCATTGACCCCATGATCATCAGAGGTGACTGTGTGCAGAGGGTACAGGCCTATAAATACCTGGGAGTGCAGCTGGATGATAAATTGGACTGGACTGCCAATACTGAAGCTCTATGTAAGAGAGGAAAGAGCCGACTATACTTCACTAGAAGGCTGGCGTCCTTCAACATCTGCAATAAGATGCTGCAGATGTTCTATCAAGCGGTTGTGGCGAGCGCCCTCTTCTATGCGGTGGTGTGCTGGGGAGGCAGCATAAAGAAGAAGGACGCCTCACGTCTGGACAAACTGGTGAGGAAGGCAGGCTCTATTGCAGGCATGGAGCTGGACAGTTTGACATCTGTGGCAGAGCGACGGGTGCTGAGCAGACTCCTGTCAGTCATGGAGAATCCACTGCATCCACTAAACAGGATCAACTCCAGACAGAGGAGCAGCTTCAGTGACAGACTGCTGTCACCGTCCTGCTCCACTGACAGACTGAGGAGACCCCACACTATGTGACTCTTCAATTCCACCCGGGGGGGTAAACGTTAACATAATACAAAGTTATTGTCTGTTTTACTTGCATTTTTATCACTCTTTAATTTAATATTGTTCTTTATCAGTATACTGCTGCTGGAGTATGAGAATTTCTGCTTGGGGATTAATAAAGTATCTATCTATCTATCTGGGCTTTTGCAGCTGCTGCACTTCGCCTGTGGAACTCTTTACCTCATCATATAAAGGAGTTGTCTACAACTGAACAGTTCAAAACGAGATTAAAGACTCATTTCTATGAACTTGCATTCCGTGACCTTAACTAATACTGATGGTTTCCTCATTGTGGTTATATAACATTACTTCTATTTATTATTTTATTTATGTTCATATATTTTATTTCTATTTATGGTATTTGTTTGTTTTCTTTTATTCTATTATTGTAAAACACTTTGGCCACAGCATTCCTATGTTGTTTTAAATGTTCTATATAAATAAATTGACATTGACATCTATCTATCTCAAAAGGACAATGACACTAAGAACAAAGCAAAGACAACACAAGAGTGGATTAGGGACAACTCCGGAAATGTCCTTGAGTTGCCCAGCCAGAGCTCAGACTTGAACCCAATCGAACATCTCTGGAAAGACCAGAAAATAACTGGGCACTGATGGTCTCAAATCCCAGATGTGTGAAGCCAGTCAAGTCAGGCCTAAGAAGACTCCAGGCTGGAATTGCTGCCCAGGGGGCTTTAACAGTAAAGTGTCTAAATACTTGTGTCAAAGGGGTATTTCCGGTTTTTATTATTAACAAAATTGCAAAAATCCTGTTTTTGCTTTGTCACTGAATGTTGCTTGATGAAAGAAAAAATGAATTTATCACAAGGCTTCAACATAGCAAAATGTTTAAAAAGTGAAGGTGTCTGAATACTTTCTGAATCCACTGTACGGGAAGGGAAAAAAAAAAAAACAAAACGAAAAGCTCTTGGATTGACAGACACCCCACCCAGGGCTGAGTCTTACCTTGTGCCCACTTCTTTGGAACCCTGACCTAACAATGGATGGAAGTGAAATTATTACTAATTAAATAACATGTAAGAACTGTGCAATACGACATTTTACAGTAACAATTGTGAGAAAGTCTAGCAAGGAATCATCTTCTTGCCAGCAGAGGGCAGTGCTTCCTAACATATGCCTGTAGTACTAGGGTGTTGTACCGTGTTAGCCATTATTGAGCAAAATGGAAAAGAAACATAAATATATGAAACTTGTGGCATAAGATGATTCACTGTGGCGACCCCTAATGGGAGCAGCCAAAAGAAGAAGACATGAAACTTATGGCTTGTGGGATAAATTATTATTTATAAGGACCAGTGGGCTCACCTAGAAACTAAAAAAGAAAAAAGAAAAAGAACACAAGATTACAATACACTCATTTATCAAAATCACGGGTATTTATGATGGGTGGTCTTTCAGCAATTTGACATTCGCACTGATAGCTGTTAGTTCAACTTAAAAAACAGTCGTGTGAATAAGTAAATACACCCCATGCAAATTGTTTTCAAACAGAGCCATCTGATAAATGTGATATGCTTGAAGAGAAATATTTCCATTTTGAATCATTTGTACTTTTTCGACATGACAAATCAGCCCTTTTGTTCATTTAGATTAATGAATATGCCATGTCAGCTTGGTGTGTCGCTTGTTCAAGTACATCCCCTTTATCTTTACGCACTTTTTGCATGAAGCTCACAATGTTTTCCTGTTCAAATATGTTGACAAAGTCATCAGTTCCTAGTTAGTTTTTCACATAACTGTACATTTGATTGTCCAGGTTGTAATGTGACCTGGGTGGTTCTTAGTCTTCCTAACATTCATAAGAATACTATACAGTATGCTTACAGATGAAGCCAGAAGTTTACATCCAAATAGGGTGAATTCTTTAAAGTTCACTTTATAAGACCTCCACAGATTTTATACTAACAAACTATCAACTGGCTCCTCGTTTAAGACGTCTGTTTTGTGCTGGGTGAAAGAATTTTTTCCAACAATCTTCACAGACCTCCGAGTATTTCAATTTGTATTTGTGACAAAGCTTCAGCATCCTTGCTGAGTTCTTGAGATTTTGCTGCTGTGTATCTCCATCATTTTCTTCCTCATGATGCCATCTATTTTGTGAAGTGCGCCTGTCTCCCCTGCAGCCCCCACAACATGCTGGACAGTTGGGATGGTGTTCTTTGGCTTGCAAGCCTCACTTTTTTTCCTCCAAACATAATGATGGTCATTATGGCCTTACAGTTCAATCTTGGATTCATCAGACCAGAGGACATTTCTCCAGAAGGTCAGATCTTTTTCCCCATGTGCCATTGCAAACACCAGTCTGGCTTTTTTATGGCGCCTTTGGAGCCATCACTTCTTCCTCGCTGAGCAGCCTTTCACGTCATGTTGATGTCGGACTTGTTTTACTGTGGATATCAATACTCGTTGTAAGAGCTGAATTTGAACCCTGGTCCAAAGTGCACCTGGCATGTGTCTGAGTCTCATACCCTTCTGAGCTTATGCTTAAAAGCTGATACTGTTATTTTATTATTCACTATGAGTCGTAAAATACGGTTTGTTTTGAAAATTTGTTTGCAGGAAAAAAATCAAATGAGGTGCGCTGAAGAGCTGAGTTCACATCTCGCAGCCCCGTTTAAACACGAAGCTCTTCATTACATCGGTCGAAAAGGTCTATTTTAAGCACAAATCAGTGCCATGATAACAAAATCATTTCAAGGACTTAAAAAAACAAATAATTCTTTGCAGAGAAAGTATGGATTTCACAAACGTAGAATTTGTAGCACGATTCGATCGGGCTCCCAGTCACTAGTTTTCTACAATTTTCCAAACTGTTTAAAGGCTCAGTTAACAAAGTGTATGTAAACTTGTGACCCACTGGAATTGTGATATGGTCAATAAAAAGTTAAATACTCTGAGGTCTATAAACTTTGTTGGAAAAAATTACTTAAGACGTCTTAAACGATGTACCAAATTTATACTTTGTTAGAATAAAATCTGTGGAGGGGTTACAGAGTGAGTTTTAAAGAATTCACCCTAAGTGTATGGAAACATCTCACTTCAACTGTATATTAATTAAACATGGATAAAGCTTTATTGGTCCCCAGAGGGAAATTAGGATTTTTACAGAAGCTCTTTAAAAATATATAAATAGATATATACATATTCCATTTAAAATATACACTATGTCAGGGGTCGCCAACTCCGTTCCCAGAGGACCACCGTGGCTGCAGGTTTTCATTCTAACCCTTTTCTTAATGAGTGCCCTGTTTGTGCTGCTAATTAACTTCTTGTGAATTCATTTTAATTGACTTCTCTTTTAAGATTTGTTTCACTTGATTTCTTCATCGTCCCTCTGAATTGCTTCATTTCTTTCCTTAAATGATTCCTAAAAAGAAATGAAATGTGAAGTGAGTGAGCCAAGAGAAGACCAGCTAAGTCAGGGCCTCAAACTCCAACCAGCTGTTTAATGAGGTGCCGATTCTTGGCGTTAATTAAACCCGTTCTTTAATTTCGTGGCTTTGTTGCTGCTCTCGTGTTGCATTAGCAGACATTTACGAAATTGTTGATTTTCTCTTTTCTAGCACTGATAAAATGTTTTATGGACCTGAGCAGATCGAAATTCCTGAGACCTTCACCTTTCTTTATTTTCAGATATTGTGTGATGGACACCAGTTGTTTTGGTGCATTTTGTATCACATTATTGTTTGGCTGCTAAATAAGGAAAAAGAAACCATTAAGGGGTTTAAATCGTCAAGAGCAAGTCATTTAAAATGAGTTCAAAAGAAGTTCATGAGCAGCAAAAACAGGTCACTCATTAAGAAAAGGGTTAGAATGAAAACCTGCAGCCACGGCGGTCCTCCAGGAACGGAGTTGGCGACCCCTGCATTATGTACAATTGGGGCAGCATGGTGGCGCAGTGGTAGCACTGCTGCCTTGCAGTAAGGAGACCGGGGTTCACATCCCATGTCCTCCCTATGTGGAGTTTGCATGTTCTCCCCATGTCTGACTGACTATATACAATTGATACTTAAAAGAAGTGGTGAGGCGGATGGCCTTCTGCTGTTATGCACCTAAAATCTGGAATAGCCTGTCAATAGGAATTCGCAAGGCTAATACAGTAGAGCACTTTAAAACACTGCTGAAAACATATTACTTTAACATGGCCTTCTCATAACTTCATTTTAGTTTAATCCTGATGCTCTGTATATTCAATTCATTATCATTACTATTCACGGTGGCTCTAAAATCCGTACTGACCCCTACTCTCCCTTCTGTTTCTTTTCTGTGGTGGCGGCCTGCGCCATCATCACCTAATCAAAGCACCATGATGTTTCTACATTGATGGACTAAAAGCCAGAAGTCTACGTGACCGTCATCATCAAGTCCTTCCATGAGAACCCTAAATACAAAGAGGACTGTTTCATTTATGTTAGGTAGAATGCCCAGAGGGGGCTGGGTGGTCTCGTGGTCTGGAACCCCTGCAGATTTTATTTTTTCTCTCCAGCCGTCTGCAGTTTTTTTTTTTTTTTTTTTTCTGTCCTCCCTGGCCATCGGACCTTATTCTTATTCTATGTTAATTAGTGTTGTCTAATTTTAATTTAATTCTTTAATTAAATTTTTTAGGTCTAATTTAATTCTTACTTTGTCTTTTTTTTCTCTTTTCTTCATCATGTAAAGCATTTTGAGCTACATTATTTGTATGAAAATGTGCTATATAAATAAATGTTGTTGATTTTAAAATATAAGCAATTGCATATACAATACACATTTTTACGCAAATGGCTCTTTTTTATCACTATGCCTAGTTTAATATTTTGAACAAATTTTCTTTCCATAAAGAAGCTAGTCTTGCAGATAATAGAGTCTGACCAGTAGATGGCGCTGTAAGTCTGTCCTCTGCACGTTTGAACGGCAGACAGGCTCAAGTTTGAAATGTTAATATTGGACTGTATGTAATAAGCATAGAATGGTATTGTCAGCAGTTCAAAATCCTCCAGGGTTTCAACAAACCCTAAAAGGACTACAAACAGTTTAGCGACCCAAGACGTGGGCTGAGGGTCCATAGAATTATAGAGGACCCCCTTCACAAAATGAAATCTAAAAGTGCTGCACAATAGTGGTAAGAGTAATAACAACAGTAGCTACAGTGTCACATGCACAGTGTAAAGTGAAAATTTGGCTTGTCTGTCCAAACAACCTCTTCTTACTGTACGGCATCATGGCAGTCAAGAATGTTTTAACATGGTGACGCTTAGCCGCCATGGCCCACAGAAGGCAGTGTCTCCACTTGTGAGAGCAGATGACTGATCATGGCTGTTGGCATAAGCTGCAATGGAAGTCAGCAGCAGAGCCACACAGATACTGAGATGCTCTTTTAGTGGATCTTGATGCTTTTGTTGTCATAAAATCTTTGAAAAGACTTTGTCTGCTATTATTCTATAAGGAGCTGCCATAAGCTATCATAAGTTCGATAGTCTTAATACACAAACACACACACACACCACTTAACATAAGGTGAGCAAAGTGTGTCATCTAGGGCTGCAGTGCCTGTGCTTTGAAGCTAACCCAGTGGTCCTCGTACGTAGCGGATAACCACATTTGAAAACAATTTCAGCAGGGGTGTCGGGTGGGGGTGGGAAGGGGAGCATCTGCTGTATTTCATTCCGACTGGTCGTTTGATCTCTCAGTGATATCCCTAATTCAAATCCGAGAGGAGAGGGTGATGTCTCCGTGCAGGCGCAGCAGAGGGCAAGTGCAAGAGGACCATTTTTGAAAAGAAACCGGCTTTTTCGTCAGCCATTGATGGGGTGTGGTGTGTTCATAATTCCAGGATGTTGTTAGTTCTAGGGGTGCAGAGAGAAATCATCAGTGGTAAGTTAACATTTAAGTGGGAAGACGAATACCATCCAATGATATTAAAGTGAAAAAAACACTGGCAATTTGGCTGTGTGCATGTAATTAGAATTTTATATCGTGAAATATCCATACATTATCGAACATGCTTAGTCCAGTTTAAGGTGCTGGGGGGTCAGGAACCAATCCCCGGCATGCTGCACGCAATTCACTTGAATTAATGCTTCACATATACAGCATTTAAACATATTTATTTCAACCTTCTTAATCCAGTTTCAGAATATAAGGAGCCTATCCTGGCATCTTACCCATCCCACACACCAATCATCCACCAGCGGTTTTATTTATTTATTTATCTATCTATCTATTGGCTAACCATGAAAATTAATCAAATTTTTTTTTTTTTTTTTGCAATTTTTATTTATTTATTTTTTTTTACAAAAATACAATGCAAAAATAGATGAACCAATACAAGTATTTATAAGAAGAATTAATATGCATTCCTCCAGCCACTGGTCCTGTTTAATGGTGGATTAGATCCTCAAATGAGTGTCTGGTTAGAATTCCAAGAGCAAAACTTAAAATAAGTGGTGAGGCGGGCGGCCTTCTGCTGTTATGCACCTAAAATCTGGAATAGCCTGCCAATAGGAATTCGCCAGGCTAATACAGTGGAGCACTTTAATAAAAAACTGCTAAAAACTCATTACTTTAACATGGCTTTCTGATAACTTCACTTTAATTCAATCCTGATACTCTGTATGTTCAATTCATTATAATTACTTTTCATGGTGGCTCTAAAATCCGTACTGACCCCTACTCTCTCTTCTGTTTCTTTTCTCGGTTTTCTGTGGTGGCGATCTGCGCCACCACCACCTAATCAAAGCACTGTGATGATCCTACATTGATGGATTAAAAGCCAGAAGTCTACATGACCACCATCATCAAGTCCTTCCAAGAGAACTCTAAATACAAAGAGGACTGTTTCATTTATGTTAGGTAGAATGCCCAGAGGGGACTGGGCGGTCTCGTGGCCTCGGACCCCCTGCGGATTTTATTTGTTCTCTCCAGCCGTCTGCAGTTTTTTTTTTTTTTTGTTGTTTTTTCTGTCCTCCCTGGCCATCGGACCTTACTCTTATTCTATGTTAATTAGTGTTGTCTTATTCTAATTCTTACTTTGTCTTTTATTTCTCTTTTCTTCATTATGTAAAGCACTTTGAGCTACATTATTTGTATGAAAATGTGCTATAGAAATAAATGGTGTTGTTGTTGTTGATTCACACACACCACAAATTGCGCTACACTGCCTCTACACTCCACCCCTGCGCAGCACAAAGGCTGCCGACTACGCCATGTGTTTTATTGTGGACTCGCTCACACTAAAGCTAAAGGAGGACGTCCGGCCTTGACTTATGTGAGTGAAGTGTCACCTGGTCAGGTCAGCTGTGCCCTCCCTCTGACTCATTCACCATCTTACTGCGGGTCTGCACTGTCTCCCCACCCCACACCTCCACAGTGGAAGTGTTTCATCATGGACTCACACATACCATGAGCCATCTCAGTTCACAGATCTGCACTGTAGTAACTGCTGGTGTCCAGCCACAAACCCACATCATCTGAATTACAACAATCGTCAGAAGTAGTTTCTTATTAGCCTGAGCTAAAGAAGAACTCCCAGCAATGGCTTAGCAGACAATGCATCTGAACACTGAGAGTGGAGCGCCTCCTGGTGATGTCAGCTGAGCGCTTCTCTCACTCAGTCCCCATTTTACTGTGAGGCTGCACCGCATCTCCACACTCCACCCCTGCACAGTGTAAAGGCTACCCAAGTGTTTTATTGTGGAATTGCACGCACTGTAACCTATCTCAGTTTGCAGATTTTCATTGTGGCAACTGCTGCCGGTCATCTGCGAACCCACAATGTCTGCAGTATAACAGCTGGAATAAACTCCTTATCTTTAAATATACGCCAAAGTCCAGTGTTGTCCTCAAAAGAGAAAAGACTGGCCTAAGAAGCAGAGTTTCAAAGAAAAATCAATTTGTGAAATGAGCAAATTAAAAGAGAAGGTTAAAATGGGCAAAACAGCACAGATATTGGTCACAAGAAAAAGTGCATTATGCTCAGCATCTCTGTTGCAGCTTTTCTGATCTCGACTGCCTTTTTAGTCAGAATGCTAGCAAAACTCATAGTATACTCTGACAAAAACTTAATGATCCACTTCTGGGTCTCACTTTATGACTGCAGTGTAAAGCCGGTAGGCGGACCCCCCAGCAGTGAGGTCAGGGTGGCCCCGCCTCCTGGGGCTCCACTCACAGAGTATAAGAAATGGTAGGACAATTAAAGTGACAGAGCAGAAATAAGAAGCATACATCCATTATCCATCCCACTATATCCTAACTACAGGGTCATGTTGGTCTGCTGGGGCCAATTCCAGCCAACACAGGGCGCAAGGCAGGAAACAAACCCCAGGCAGGGCGCGCACACACACACCCACACACCAAGCATGCACTAGGGACAATTTAGAATCGCCAATGCACCTAACCTGCATGTCTTTGGAGCACCCAGCGAACCCGGGTCTCCTAACTGCAAGGCAGCAGAGCTACCACTGCACCACCGTGCCGCACAGAAGCAAGCATGAAAAAATTAAATTTAAAACTAACAAAAATAATAATTAAACACAAAATTAGTAAAAAGCCAGTGGGGGATATTGACATATCTACAATGACTACACAATGTCTGTGGCTGAATGGACGATGGTTTTAAATAGTTTTAATACCTGTTTCTATATTTTTTATTTTGTGTTGTCTGAGTTATGTATTATTGTCTCATCTGCATAATACTAAGACAAAAAAAAATTAAAATTGCTATGCAGTTGACACAGATGGCAGAGGCCCGGGGCTAAAGGCTGGTAAGAGAAAGGCCTAAGGGTAGGAACTCGGCCCACTCCAGGCATGGGACTGAAACCATTAACTCTGCACCTGACCCTCTGCCATCCCATACATCAAACGTGCCATTGAATATTTTGTTTACTGCTGAATGCGAAACCTTGATTTCAAAAACTCAAAAAAGTCATTAAATACTGAACTAAAGTCCTAGGATGATGACGTCTCCCAGCCATTATTCACAAAACGATGGCTCATAACCTCAGTCACTTGTTATTACTGAATAAAAATAAAAAGGGCAGCATGGCAGGCCCAGCTTCAAACAGTCATTTAGCTAGGATACGTCCCACCAAATATCACGTTGAGCTCACCCAACATGCAGTTGGGTATACTGTCACTCCCTGGATTTTTGGTATTTTATCACATCATGTGTCCCACCCAGTATTTTAAATGCCCTTCTTACCATTTTGGCTGGTGCCGGTGACTGCCACATGATGATACAGTGGTGGGAACTGCTGCCTCATAACCCCAGAATGTTGATTTTTGTTTTCCCCTCGCTTGTGTTTATTTTTATTTTTTTTGTATTTCTGTTCACTTTGTTACAATTTGAATTATTTCTGTTGGTTCTTTTCATTTTTCATTAATTCTGTACTGCTCTTTTAAAATGGTTTATTATTTGCTGTCTACAGTACGTATAATGAAGTGTTCTCTTACAGTATGTGCCCTGTACTTTGTGGGTGTAGCCCAAGAGGTGGGTCCACCGTGAAGTCACTCACGAAGGACCACCCTCCGCCAAGAGGTGCTTTCCCATAGCAGGAACTTTTCTCAAGAACCAGGGGCTTTTTAGAAACTCTGGAACTTTTGTAGCATTCCCATGTGGTGTAGCAGGTCCGCGGCTCTGAATGAATGTGTACTTTTTAGATAATCCATTTGGCCGTGTCAGCCCCCGTGGGCGCGATTGTGCAGCCACGGGGAGTAGATGAGGTAGTTGGGGTGAGTCACACCAATTCTCAATTGCTTAATCGGCTTCCTGCTGTGCATGATTGAGATGGTGCACTCACGGAGCCATATATGTATGGGCCGGCACAGAAAGGAAAAGAGGGAAGGAAATGCTTGGAGAGGGAGAGTGCGGTATTGGGGCAGTGAAAGAGAGTGGACAAGCCAGCCAGCTGAAAGAAAGAGATCAGCTCAGTCAGGGGTCCCATGTGGAGTGAAGGATTGACGCTCAAGGGACAGACCGCACCCACTGACTATGTGGAGGAGTGGGTTTGATCGAGGTGGAGTCCTCCCTAGGGATGACTGCATGTGCGAGAAGGAAGACAGGAGGACAACCAACTCCGAGTAGTCTGGCAGATGCCGATGGAGGCAGCCAAGAAGGGGGTCGATAGTGTGAGGACCGCGGAGGCTGAAGTCTCTCCCGCTGAGCAAGCCTTGGGTGAGCTGGAGAGACTGGGAAGTAGCAGTGTTTGGCTGGTGTGGCCGTAGATTTTTTAATTCTCATTTTTAGCCTGGTTTTAAACATTTGGATTTTTCACTGTTTTTTATGGATTATTTATTGGAAAATTATGGAGCACTGCACTTTAGTTGGACACTTTTGTTTGGATTTGTTTTTAATAAAAGAACTTACACCTCTTCCACCATCCCCTTGCTCAGTTTGATTTGTCCCCATCAGGCTAGTTCATCCAGTTACATTACTGACGGTGTCCCAGAAGTAAGGTGGGAGCATGGAGCAGGGCCTGCACCGTCAAATCCCACTGCAGGAACTCGGGCCATTTGTAGTTCCTGGGACTTTTTTTTTAGCTCCTACTCCAGTGTTTATACTTTTTTGTTCAACTAAGGAAGTACCGTGGGTGGGGCTCAGATGATAAATTGTGATGACTGGTTGATCTCACAAGCACTGGTACCATTTCACAAACCTGTTAGTAATTTGGACTTTGGAGAGTTATTGATGAAGATGGAGTGCTTCACTCATTACAGCTGCCTCACTTTAAAATGCATTGAAGTAACAATTGCCCCCATGAAGATGCGATCGCTTTAAATCAGTAAGGTGATGGGGGAGCCGGGGTACCCGCCCTCCCACCGTGAAGTCCTAAACATGCTGCACTTTGTCATTGTTGCACGTCACATATACATTTTGAGTAAAGGTTACAGTTTTGTTGTGTGGTGGGCCTACATCGTATAGGAACTAATTGGTTCCAGAAAAACAGTAGGAAAACAGCTTTTATCTTTTACGTGAAAGCGGATCCGTTTTTGCTTCTTAAAGTCAAGTCACATTAGGGCAGTTTTTCAGGGATTTTTCTGTTATAGCCTTCATTTACGCAATCTCAGCATGCTGGCCGTCTAATATGACTTGCCCACTGACTCACTCAAACATTTCTGCAACTAGGCCCTTAGAAAGGATCAATTTTGTCTTTAGTTATATTTTTTGTATGCAAGAGAGCGGGCAACCAATGAATGCTCATCTGGAAGTACAGAATGCAGCGACACTGGGATTTTGGATCTCACAAACCACAGAAAAGCTCGTCTGCCTTAAGTCTTGTGTTTAACGTATCATAACAGAAAGGAAGAAAATCAAAACAAAAACCTGAGACTCGATGTACCTGTTAGTCCTTCGTACAGCGCAGCAAATTACTGGATGCCTAAAAAAGATACAACCTCACACTCTTTAAACTATAGCAAGGGCGCTTGAATAACAACAGCTGCCCGATTGGACACTATCGATATGGTGTTTGCATGTTCTACTTGTGTTTGTGAAGTGTTAGTTTGTTGACTAATCTAAAAGTTATTTGGTCTCATATGGGTGCAGGTCTGCGGTGGGTTGGCACCCTGCCCGGGATTAGTTTCTGCCTTGTGCCCTGTGTTGGCTGGGATTGGCTCCAGCAGACCCCCGTGACCCTGTGTTCGGATTCAGCGGGTTGGATAATAGATGGATGGATGGATGGGTGCAGGTAGGTGTTTACCAATAAATTGGAACCCCACTCAGAGATGCTTTTTCAATACAATTCTGAATTAGACTAAGCAAGGTAAAAAAAATGGATGGGTGCAATCAAAGAAACAATTAAACAATGAAAAGCTAAGAGATAAAGCAACTTAACATACACTGCAGCTCCCCTACTATATAAAAAAGAAAGAAAGAAAGAAAGAAAGAAAGAAAGAAAGAAAGAAAGAAAGAAAGAAAGAAAAAGAAAAGCATATTCTCATGCTTCTTGCCCTTCAAGTGTCTTTTCTACATGTCCACTCATCTGCTCTCACTCCACGGTCTCCAAACCAGGAACATTACAGAGCAGCGATTCATTTCAGGATGACTAACTCCGCTTCAGATTTGAAAGGTTTTCCAATTAAACCGTCCAATGCTCTTTTGAGTTGCCAAGGTAAAACAATTCAGCTCCCAGAACCCTGCCAGCAGTTATCCTCGGAAGACTCTTTGTGACTATGACACTCAAGGGGAAGTCTCTCTAAACAGCTGACAGGATTAGCAGGACTGCCAGACTCGATTGGCTTCCATTTTTCATTTCAGAAACTAAAAACGTGATGGTAGGAAGTACTGAGTTGTTTAGTGATAATAGTAGAAAATATTTTAGATAGATAGATAGATAGATAGATATGAAAGGCACAACACAAAACAGCAGACATAATGAAACACATTATAATATATATATATATATATATACAGTATATATATATATGTAAGCCACCATGATTGATTCATATACTGTATATAGGTAGATATCAAATGTACTATATAATAAATACACAGATATCACAAGCACTATATAACAGACAGATAGATAGATAGATAGATAGATAGATAGATAGATAGATAGATAGATATGAAAGGCACGATAGATAGATAGATAGATAGATAGATAGATAGATAGATAGATAGAT
>JANRMT010062823.1:18281201-18322756 GCA_026402145.1 Polypterus bichir lapradei | reverse complement strand
ATAGATAGATAGATAGATATGAAAGGCACTATAGATAGATAGATAGATAGATAGATAGATAGATAGATAGATAGATAGATAGATAGATCTGAAAACAACAACTGATAGTACAGGAGTAAAAAAGAAAAAACAGCCAATTATGACAACTTCTGAGATCATTTCAGAGAAACTGATTTGCCACATAGGGTATATACATAAATACAGAAAGTACTAAGACCCCTTACACTTTACTGTGTTGTACATTTAATTTTAATTGATACATTTAAAGGAGCCTTTACAACATATTGAATACAGTACTTCTATGAATGAGAGATTTCAGCTTTTAATTTTCACCAATGTGTAAACCTTTCTGAAAACTTTTTTTTACTTTGCCATTATGGGTTAATGAGTGTAGATTAATGTACAAAAACTACACATTTATCCATTCAAAATTATGTCTACAGTGTGCAAAAAGTGAAGGTGTCTCAGTACTTTCTGAATCCACTGTAGTAGCTACACGGTAGCAACACAAACTGTGCTAAGATGTGACAGAACACTATAATGAAGGCCTAGTCCTTTAAAGGACCCTGACCCATACTGACTTTTCTTATTCCTTCTCTCCCAAGATGCCAGCTGAGCAGCATGTTTAAAGTCACACACAGAACTCCTCAGTGAGCAATTACAGCCAAACAACGTTGTTGGTTTCAGGGGGTGGCCTTTCAGTCTGTACTCAGAAATAAATCCTCCATTCTGTTTTATCCCAAATAATCTGCATAATCAAGCAGAAAGAAAATTGAAGTAGATAGAAAACAACAAACTTCTCAACCATATTCAACCACGCTCACGGTACTCTCACCTCTCATTTGTGTGAATGCTTTAGACAGACACAGTTCTTGCTCTCTTAGCTCTTATAAATTTTAACGTTTTCCTCACTTTAAGTTCCCAATTAAAGAAGACATATTATGTCCAAATCTTATTGGAGAATTTCATCACGAAGGGTTATGAAAAGTAAAAATGAGTACACGGGCAATCCAAGTCAAACGAATTAACGCCAAAAACGTTGATCAGTTACACGACAAGTTGGTTAAATGCATATAAATAGACTATGCTGGAACAGTTGGTGGTGATTGCACAGAAGATGAAAACATGAACTTACAATATCACAAAGAATATCTACAACCGTTAACACCTTCTGTTCTTCCACCAGCCGAATTACTGTAGAAAGAAGGATGTATCCAAGAAAGGTAATGTCGTACATCTTCAGGGGATAACATTAGACACCAAAGGAGACCTTGATATGCCATTCATATTAAAACCAGGGCTGTGGAGTCGGAGTCGGAGTCGGAGACAATTTTGGGTACCTGGAGTTGGAGTCGGAGTCGGCAAAAAGTTAACCGACTCCGACTCCTACTAAATTTAAATGGGAATTAAAAAAGTAAGTTAAAATGTCCCAATTCACAAACAGTCATAATGAACTACTTCTCTGCTGTAAGAATAAAGCCCAATGCATGCAGTGCATAATGTTACCACAAAACGAACATGTCAAGTAACCATGAAGCATGCTTTTCATTGACTGTATGCGTCACTATATGGGATGTAATGCACAGGTAAGGTGCGGCACCGCTTTCCATTGTGTCGTGTTCCACTGTTACAGGGAACTGTGAACCTAGCCTAAAGCCCCCCATACATTTACAGATGCACTGCCGATTTTTCGGCCGTTCAACAAGTCATCACGCGTCAAATGCCCGAAAAATCATCTGGTGTGTTCTCAGCTCCGTCGGCTCTCCTTCGCTATGCGCTAGTGAAGGGGGCCGAAGGAGCCGAGAACACAGATCTCCCTACCTGTCTCCAGCAGAGGCTCGTTCTGCTGATCAGCTGGCCGGTGAGTGACACAATGCACTATACTTCCGGCTGGCTGACAGAGGAGACAGCCACTGCAGCAGACAGAGGCATCACATTACTTTGGATGGGGGCGGTGGTTGAGATTTTCGGCAAGCTGGATCTGCCCGTCCATGTGGACACCCGCAATCTGCGGCCGCCAAAACAAAACCTTGTTTTCATTGTGTTTGTCTTTAATCTGGCATTATAGTAGAGTGTTGGCTTCCTAGCCAGTAGTTCTGTGGTGAAATGACATGTATGTTGCCTTCCTTTCCTTCAATGGATGTAGAAAATACATTAGCATAGTATATACATACAGAGGAGTCGGAGTCGGGGAGTCGGAGTCGGAAGATTTAGAAACTGAGGAGTCGGAGTCAGAGCATTTATCTACCGACTCCACAGCCCTGATTAAAACGTCAACAGTTTGCCGTTAGAATAGCTTTTGCAAAGACAATTAACAAATCTCAGAGCCAAAACATTCGAAAAAGTCATTTTATTTTATTAGAGACAAAGAAACGAAATTCACTCATAGGCAGTTATACGTTGCGTTGTCACGATGAAAGTACAAACACAGAATCAAAATTCAATGTAATATTGACAAAAGTTTAGTTAAAAAAATTGTTTTACTGAAGTTTTTTACGTAAAAGTGTAAATTTAAAAAGTTTTTGCGTTTTAATTTCAAAGCCAAACAGAACAAAAACGTATAACTCAACGAATAGCATCATTTGTATATTTCTGTGGATACTTCCTGTGTTTGAAGGGGACTGTCATCGTTCCTCAAATGCCTTTCCACGGAATCTCACACAAACACACACACGCACACACTCTCACTCACTCACTGGTCACTTTATTAGGTACGCCTGCTCAACTGCTTGTTAACGTAAATATCTAATCATCCAATCACATTGCGGTAACTCAATGCATTTCGGCCTGTAGACGTTCTCAAACTGCGGTGGGTTGGCACCCTGCCCGGGATTGGTTCCTGCCTTGTGCCCTGTGTTGGCTGGGATTGGCTCCAGCAGACCCCCGTGACCCTGTGTTCGGATTCAGCGGGTTGGAAAATGGATGGATGGATGGACGTTCTCAAAACAACCTGGTGAAGTACAAACCGAGCATCAGAAAGGAGAAGAAAGGTGACTGAAGTGACTTTGAACGTGGCATGGCTGTTAGTGCCAGACGGGCTGGTCTGAGTATTTCAGAAACTGCTGATCTACTGGGATTTTCATGCACAACCATCTCTAGGTTTTACAGAGAGTGGTCTGAAAAAGGGAAAATATCAGTGAGTGGCAGTTCAATACCTTGTTGATGCCAGAGGTCAGAGGAGAATGGCCAGACTGGTCTGAGGTGATAGGCAACAGGAACTCAAATAAGCACCTTGAAGCAGGTGGGCTACAGCAGCAGGAGACTACACCGGGTGACACTCCTGTCAGCTAAGAAAAGGCAACTGAGGCTACAATTCACACGGCTCACCAAAATTGGACAACAGAAGATTAGAAAAATGTTGCCTGGTCTGACGAGTCTCGACTTCTCTTGCAACATTTGCATTGTATTGTCAGAATTTGGTGTTAGCAACATGAAAGCATGGATCTATTCTGCCTTGTATCCATGGTTCAAGCTAGTGGTGGTGGTGTAATGGTGTGAGGATATTTTCTTAGCACACTTTGGGCCCCTTAACACCCATTAGGCGTCGTTTAAATGCCACAACCTACCTGAGTATTGTTGCTGACCATGTCCATCCCTTTATAACCACAGTGTCCCCATCTTCTGATGGCAACTTCCAGCAGGATAACGTGCCATGTCACAAAGCTCAGATCATCTCAAACTGGTTTCTTGAGCATGACAATGAGTTCACTGGACTCAAATGCCATCCACAGTCACCAGATCTGCACCTTTAGGATGTGGTGGAATGGGAGATTTGCATCATGGATGTGCAGCTGACAAAACTGCAGCAAATCTGTGACACTATCATGTCAAGTTCAAAGCACCTTGTTCAAGCTATGCCACGAAGAATTACAGCAGTTCTGAAGGCAAATGGGGATCCAACACAGTCTAGCCAGGTGTACCTAATAAAGTGGCCGGAGAGTGTAAATGATACTGTATTATGGTATATTGGCTAAGGAAATGGATTCAGTCCTCACCTCTGCTAGATGTTTGCTCAAGCAATAAAAGCTAAAATCCAATATAATCTTTTTTGGGAACTTTAACAAAAACTTCATGGCTTAAAGTTATGAATGGATGCCTTTACTTAAAAAGATGCCAAAGGTCCTGAGAACGAACCTCCAGCTTCATGTGTGTAGCCTCAAGTCAAATAATACAAGTGCAAATAGCGCAACGCTTCTCATTTGCCAACTTCCCTAAAGTAAAGGTAGAGTTGCTGAGTACTGTGTCTGACATCCTAAAAGATTATGATTTCAGAAAAATACAAAAAATAAAAAATAACAAGCTCAATGTGATTTGAAGACACACACAATCAACATTCTGCTATCTCACCCTACCCTTTGAAGAGCCACAGGATGGCCCATGGAGGCTTTATCTTGATTTTTTAATTATTCATTATTTTCTCGCAGCAGAATCATCCAACAGAGATCCATCAGTCTCAGCGCTCGTCTGTTTAACTGAGGTCGAAGCTGGGAAGGCAAAGCTCGGCTCCAAAGTTGCAAAGTTGCAACTCTGAAATTAAACTTTCAGCTGTTAAAGGCACCGCAGTTTAGAGAGACATGTACGGCGCCCAAACACCAACGTAGAATCCCAGGCAGATGGGCAGTCAAGTCTCCTTCTCGGCCCTTTCTTTAACAAGCTGTTTGCACAACATGCACATCCCAGTCAAAACAATTCACACACGTCAGGCAGGCCATCTCGTTCTGAACGTGTAAGTGAATCCATATTACATGTGTACTGGGCTGTCAGTCTGGCCTCAGGCCATCAATTATGAATAGAAATATACTTGTACAGCGATAGCCCGTGTCGTAGGCTTGTAAAGCTTCTCTTAAAAGGAATGAAAACACAAGTTCGCCATTCAAACGCATTCCTTGGACACCATGAAAGCTGATAATCTGAGGAAATTCCATGAAAATCTGGCAGGCTCCCTGAATTTCCCCTTTGCAGTCAGCGGCAAGTAGCCGGGATTGGGGATGCAGTTTTGTCAAACTCAACAACAACTACGTGGCATCAAGTCTCAATCCAGACTCTCTATGAAAAGTGGTTCCAAGTTGGGGGAATGGGCTGTCCACCTCCATCTGTACTGTGGACACCTCAATGTATTTAAGAAGCGATTGAAGACCCATCTGTTCTATGAATATCTGTCTAATTGAAAAGAAGAAGGAAAAAAAAACTTTCTGCTGCAATACTTTATATTCTTGGTTATTTAACTGTTACTGTTTTATTGATTGTAAATGTATGAGTTATTACATCTCTTCACTTGGGGCAATCAAGATTTGATAACTGCCCTATCACACTTGCTAAACAAACAGGCCCCGGCCTAATGTTACTTGATTGCTTACCTCTTTTGTAAATTGCTTTGGATAAAATAATCTGCTAAGCAAATAAATATAAATGTAAATGTAACCTCAGAGCCGTACTATAGTTTTGAAATTAAATATTAGTGCCCCTCAAAGAAGGGTAAGTGGGCTACTGGGGAAAAATTAATAAGAAGATCCTGGATGGCTAATAATTTTCTTGATCTGAATCAAAATAAAATGGAGGTGCTTATAGTGGGTCCATCAGCTAAAGCCCAAATTGGTCTTGGACGTCTCGGCTCTTTCTCTGTCTTTTGCAAGCCTCAAGTCTGCAATCTTGGTGTTATCTTTGACAGTAACCTCTCTTTTGAGAAACAGGTGAATTCTGTAGTCAAGAGTTGCTTTTTCCAGCTTTGTCCGGGGGGGAATAGCAGCAATTTCACATTGGATGTTTTCCTTCAAATCTTCCACACTGTGAGGCTTGTTCTACAAGACTTTTCCTTTGAGCAGACCCCAAAGGAAGAAGTCTGGTGGTGTCAGATCCGGTGATTGTGGCGGCCAAAGACCCTTTGAAATGACCCTGTTGCAGAAGAAGGACTCAGTTTCTGACATGCTCCTTACCGATGTGTGACATGTTGCTCCATCTTGCTAGAAGTAACCTTCCGTTAACTCACGATCATCCAGTTGATTCTGACATCCTTAAAACGAATTGGTAACCAAATAGGTTCGCACCATAAAGATGAGCTGCTCAATACTGTACACCACCATCCTGACTCAGTGAAGGTGTACGGGCTGAAGCCACCCAGGAGTTGAAAACGGAGGTAAAACGTCATGATGGCTGTTTGGCGCCTACCTCATTGCTCCGACGCTGGGGCATCCCGGCTTGTTCGAAGCTCCATATACTGAAGAGCACATTGCACATTGTTTTGTTCTGATTGCTTCGTCCTAGAGAGAGTTATTACAGAATATTCAGGGCCTCTTTTTCGAGTGAATTTTTAGGAAGTTTAATGTTTCTTTTCGTTGTTATGCTGATGACATGCAGGTTTATATTATAACTGTCTTGAAGGCCGAAGATTCTGGATGGCTGCCAATTTTCTTGATCTTAATCAAAATAAAATGGAAGTGGTGACAGTTGGGCCCGCAGCTAAAACTCAATTGTCTGTGAATGTCTTGGCACTTTTGTAAACCTCAACTTCAGGATCTTGGCATTATTTTTTTTTAGTAGCCTTTCTTTTGAGAACAGATTCATTCTGTGGTCAAGAGTTGCTTTTTCCAGCTTTGTCTTTTAGCCAAGGTTAATTAGGGATCTTGAGACAGATACTCATGCTTTTATCTTTTCTCAGCTTGATTGCTGCAACTTGTATTCTGGGATCAGCAAATTCCCGATACCCTGGATGCAGTTGGTTAAGAATGCTGCTGCTTGTTTTTTTGGCTAGGGCAAGAAAGTTTAGCCTCTTTACGCTGCCTGCCAGTTAGTTTCAGAATTGACTTTAACATTTTGCTGCTGGTCTTTAAATCTTTACACAAGTCTGCTCCCGCCTATTCATCTGAATTGTGTTTTTTACACCAGCCATCCAGTGAACTTAGATCTACCGGTAAGTTGTCTCTTGCGGTCCCTCGTACCAAGTGTAAAACTAAGAAGGACAGGGCTATTGCAGCTGCTGCACCTCGTCTGTGGAATTCTTTACATTACTACATTAAGGATGCATCTTCAATTGAACTGTTTAAAATGAGACTGAAGACTTGTTTCTATTCTCTTGTTTTTCCATGATCTTCAGTGATGCTGGTAATTCTACCCTCTTAGTCAGTGGCTTGTTTCAATTTACTGTTAGTTGTACTATGTTTTATTGTAGTTTATTCTATTTATTTTACTTTATGCTTATTGAATGCTCTATGTAAAACACTTTGCATTGCTGATGTTTTAAATGTGCTCTATAAATAAATTGACAGTGACATTGACATTATTTGTGTTAGAATTAAAAGGAGTGACTCTGCTGGCATGCCAACACATCTGTGACATACCATAAAAGAACTAGCCACGCTACCTGTCGAAGACAGGGAACAGAATCATTTAAAAATATTTGCAATCACTTTCTTTGAGTGTACCTTCAGCATCTTATTAGGTATCCTCGTGTGTCTGACCTTCTCTTAACTGAAGCTCCCTCCCTCAAGCATGTTCCTGTTAAGCCTGCGTCTCGGACTGTGTCATTATTTTCAAGGCGTCTTTCTTGCCTCCAGTCCACTTTTATACTTGCTGTCTCTGATGGCGCCTCTCTCCACAAGCCTCTCAAGCCGTTTCTCCGCCTTGTGTATCTTACACTTGTTGCACTTCCTCTTTTGTCATGTCACCAAAGCCAAACTGACCAGTCAGATTGCTCAGAGGGACTGGACGCACAGACTACAGTGTTTTATTATATACAGTAGTAGATAGATAAGGCTGTAAGTTCAAAACTCTCCTTTACTGAGTCACGTCACCACTCTGTGCTCACAATACAGAAATATGCACTGGCAGGCAGTGTGGCCGCAGTAGTTAAGGCTTTGGACTTCAAACCCTGAGGAGGTGGGTTGAAATCCCACCACTGACACCCATGTGACCCTCAGCAGGTCACTTCACCCGCCTGTGCTTCAATTGGAAAAGGCAAAAAAAAAAAAATGTAACCAATTGTATCTTAAATGTTGCAAGTCTCTTTGGATAAAAGCGTCGGCCAAATAAATAAACGTAAATATGGTTACAGTTACCGTACATGTGCAAATCAAATCATTAATGTAGTTTAACATATCAGGAATTTGGTGTCTAGCTTTCTTTAAAAATGACGAAGAGGCTTCTACAAAGTACTAAACTCAGAGACTGAATCCTTTTTATGAATGAGAGGTTTCAGTTTTTGATTTATAATAAATTTACAAACTTTTTCTGAAAACATCTTTTCACTTTGTCTTTAAGGGTTACTGAGTGTAGACTGATGGGCCAAAATGGCAAATTTATAAACGCAAAATTAAATCCACAACACAATGATGTGTGCAGAAAGTGAAAGAGTCTGAATCCTTTCTAAACCCATTGTGCACTGTTAGCTAGGGGCTCTAAACTGGCCTGGTGTGAGTTTCAATATGGAGAGTAGTGAACATCACCCTTTTCTGCTTTATGCTGCAGGGGGTGGGCTCCAGCCTCCCATGACTTTAATACTAGATACAGTGCCCTCCATAATCATTGGGGCAAAAGCACATTTTTCCTTGATTCACCAACTCTGTTCCACAGGTTAGAATTACAAATGAAACACTTCAGACATGATTAAAGTGCACATTGCAGACTTTCATTTAAGGGGATTTGCAAACATTTCTGTCAACATAACACTTATTCTGCTTTGTTCCCCCATTTTAGGTCGCCATAATGTTTGGGACACAGCAATGGCAGGTCTATTAAAGCCGTTATCATATTTAGGACTTTGTCGCATCTCCCTTACATGCAATGGCTGCTTGAAGTCTACAATTTATCGACATCACCAGGGGCTGTGGGTCTTCTCTGGTGATGCTCTGCCAAGCCTCTCATGCAGACATCTTCAGCTCCTGCTAGTTTCGAGGATGTGTATTAAGTTTTCTCTTTAGCATACGAAAGATCTGCTCAATTGGACTGAATCTGAGTGACTGGCTTGGCTTTTCAAGAATTTTCCATTTTTTACCTTTGTGTTCCCTCAGCTGTACATTTGGCTCATTATCTTGTTGTAGGATGAACTGCCATCCACCGAGTTTGGAGACATCTACTGGAACTTGAGCAGATCAAATGTTTCTGCACACCTCAGAATCCATTCTGCGCATGCCGCCAGCAGTTCCATTATCAATGAAGAGAAGTGTGCCAGGACCTGTGCCAGCCATACGTGCCCAAGCCGTAACACCCCCAGAAGACAGATAAGGTGGTCTGCATTAGCAGTTCCTTCTCATCTCCACACTTTGCTCTCGCCATCGGTGTCTCGTCTGTCCACAAGTCGTTTTCCCAGAACTCTGCAGGCTCTTTGAAGTCCTTTATCACAAACTGTAATCTGGTCATCCTGTTTTTGTGGTTTGTATCTCATAGTGTGGCCTCTGTGTTTTTGTTCGTGAAGTCTTCTGCTAACAGTCGTCTCTGAAAAACACACATCATCCCCCGATCTATCGGACAGGCGTTGGGGGCTTCTTCTTTACCATAGTGAAGATTCTTCTGTCTTCAGCAGTAGAAGTCTTCTTCGGCCTACCAGTCCCTTTGTGATTACTGAGCCCACAAGTGTGTTCTTTCTTCTTCATGAGAGTCCAGACAGTTGATTTTGGTCATCCTAAGGTTTTACTGATCTCTAATGTCTCCAATGGTTTGATTCTTGTTTTTCAACCTCATGATGGCTTCTTTGACTTTCATTGGAACATCTCTTGTCCTCATTTTGAACAATGGCAACTACAGATTCCAAAGGGTAGAAGCAAACCAAGGTATCTAATGAAGCCATGAAAAGCACCTGAGGAATCACAAACACCTGTAGTGGCAATTATCCCCAACTTTATGGTGCTCTGAAATAGATGAACCATGTAGAAAAAGTGTTGTGTGACCAAAATGTCTGCAATGTGCATTTTAATCACATCTGAAATGTGGAAACGAGGGGTACATCAAGGAAAACTGTGTCTTTGTCCCAAACATTATGGTTGGGGCACTGTAAGTGAAGCTAAAGCAATCTCCACGTAACTGATACTCTTCAGGAGAAAACTGAGATATTTACATTTGCCAAATTTGCTTTGATCTTTATATCTAAAAAGTCAAAACAAATAAGACAAACAATTCCTGTTTAAATTGACTGACATATTAACGGAAACTGTTGGGAAGGTTGGAGGGGGAGAGGCGAGCTATATTTAGTCATATCTGCAGCATCTCCAGTCAATCAATACTGTTGTTACTGAAAGACGGTGACAGTCCCTTCTGAAATGGAATGAAGAGAATCAACACAGCAGGTGAAGTGACAGAAATCAGCTGCTGCAGGAAGCAAGTCTCGTTCTCGTGGCCAAGGGATGTTAGGGTCAGGGTCACAGCAAAGAGGCCTGGAGCAGAAAGAAGCACAGCATGGATGATCAACTGTGTAACTGTTAAGACTTGTACAGCACAAAACACAGAGTGCTCTCCTCCATTTAAACAAGGTCATCCACCATTTTATGGCAATAACAGGATGGTATCGAAGATCGCATGTTTCTCATCTTAGAGGGATTTAGGGGAATAATGTGACATTTGGCTTACTAACAAGTGAAAAGAGGGACTGTACTCCAACGAGCAAAATCAGGGCAAAAAGAAAGGTCATTAGTTATCAAGTGTCACCTCCCCATTAACAAATCTCCAATAACTACATGCAGCTATCAGGGGCAGTATCTCTGCCATACTTCATGGTAAGGAAACCTAATTGAAGCTTATATGAGTGGCAGTCCAAGTATAAGACCACGTGCTACATTAAATGCCATTTTTGTCACTGAACTAAAATGGAAGTGAAGGCATATGATATCATGAAACACTCATCAGGAGGCAGATGTGGATGTGTTAGAGATGACTACAGTGGAACCTCGGGTCACGACCGCAATTCGTTCCAAAACGCTGGTCGTAACCGAAGTAATTTCCCCCATAGGATTGTATGTAAATACAATTAATCCGTTCCAGACCGTACGAATTGTTTGTAAATATATTTTTTTAAAGATTATTAAGCCCAAAAATAGTTAATTATACCATAGAATGCACAGCGCAATAGTAAACTAAACGTAAAAACATTGAATAACACTGAGAAAACCTTGAACAGAGCAAAGTAACATTGCAAGAATTCATGCTATAGCCTTATGAACTGCTCACTGTAAACACGTTTTTAATGAATTTTAAGCACAGGGAAAAAAATGAACATTTGAAAAATCCTTAATTTAATAAACAACCAAGAAAAGTAACATTGCAACAATTCACACTACGAACCACTCGCTGTAAACACTTTTTATTTAATGAGTTTTAAGCACAGGGAAAAAAGCGAACATTTGAAAAATCCTTAATTTATACAAAAACTTGCATGAGTCAAGTTCTGGCATGAAGGAAGTGAGGGGGAACTGGGTGGAGAGGAGATTACAGTTTTGAGGTAAAGTCTGTGATGATGCGGGTTCGCTGCATGCTCCCATCTCGCTTCCAGGAGCCCTTAAACCCGTCAACGTTGGTAATGTTACCGATGAGCACGACAGTGAGGCACTACTGTACAATGGAGCAAGGGGATGATGCAAAAAGTGCCAAGTGTTTTTATTAAAATCAACAAAACAACAATCAAAAAACAAAGTCCAAATTAAATAAAGTGCAGTGGTTTCAGAATCCTTCAATAAATAAATAAATAATCCCATAAAAACAGAAGTGAAGTGGAGGTTAAAATCCAATAGAAAAAAGTCTTCATTAAATACAACAAACCCAGTGCATTCTTTAACTGGTGACCCCCGCTGCCTTCTTGGCCTTACGCGACCAGCCGTCCTTTTTCTGGTCACTCCAGCTCCTTGATTGCTTAGCTGGAGCGACCGCTTCCTTCTGCCCCACCCCTGCTTGGGCTCACTGTCCAACTGCCTGCCTGTGAGCACACACTCGCTCGCTCACATCGGTTCTTTCCACACTGCTTCCTGCTTACTTCCTCACTCCACAACATCCGTCTTTCTTTTCTTTTTCATCCCTTTAGCCGCCTTGCGCGGCGATTATTTATTTAAAACTGGCCTCTTGACGGGAACTGTGGACCCACTATACCACAAAGTCCCTCTGCACGATGCACGTCTGACCGAGAACAATGTACTGTACAGGGAGAGGCTGAACACGTGCGGAAATCACCAGCGAGTATGAACCGGAAGGGAAAAGAAATAAAGCACAAAGAGTTCTAGCGAATGCACAGGGAGGGACTGAACATGTGCGGAAATCATCGGCACATACAAACTGGAAGGGAAACTGGCTTGTTCATCACCCGAGTGTGTGGTCGTGAACAGATGCAAAAGTTTGACGAACTTTTTAGTCGTTACCTGATTTGTACGTGGTTCGAGACATTCATGACCCGAGGTTCTATTGTATCTGTAAAAGATTTGATGAACAGAAATACAGAGGCCACACTGCAAGATACAAACCACTAATTAGCTACAAAAAAAAAGGACGGCCGGATTAAAGTTTGCAAAAAAACGACTTAAACAAGCCTACACAATTCTGGAGAAAGTTCTTGTGGACAGATGAGGCAAAGATGAACCTGCATCAGAGTGATGGCAACAGCAAAGTGTGGAGACCCGAGATCCAAAGCAGACCACCTCATCTGTTAAACATGGCGGTGCTGGAGGTGTTATGGCTTGGGCATGTATGGCTGCCACAGGTCCTGGCACACTTCTCTTCACTAGTGATGAACTGCTGACAGCAGTGGCACAATGAATTCACTCTTTCTTTTTTAACATTTTATTATTAAAATCACATAACATTCCACACAAGCAAGTCAAGTTTTATAAAACTAGGTTCGAAACAAATCAACTCCTACCCATGAGAAAGACAGCTAGGCCAACAGAGTAAAACTTTAACAGTAGGAAAAATAAATAAATCGAATAAAAAAAAGGGAAGATAATCCACTTCCTCAATTTAAATGATTATTCTAAAATGTTATTGATTAGATCCTGACAGGTTTTGAAAAAGTTTTTCACAGATCCTCTAAGTGAGAATTTGATTTTTTCCAATTTCAGATATTTTATAACATCAGTTAGTCAGTCACTGACTTAACAAAGGTGAGTTAGGATTTTTCCAGTTGAGCAAGACAAGTCTATATGCCAATAGTGAAGTAAAGGCCATTACAGTTTGTTTGTCCTTTTCCACTTTAAGCCCCTCTGTGAGCCCACCAAACACAGCTGTTAGTGGATTAGGAGGGATTGGGACACCAAGGCTGTCTAAAAGGCATTTAAAGATTTTGGTCCAAAATGAAGTTAAGTTGGTGCACATCCAATGAGGCCTGAGCTTGATTGCAACGCTTGCAGGTTGGCTCTTATCCTGGAAACATTTTGGACAATTTTAAACAAGACAGATGTGCTCGATAGATAATTTTAATGTGAATAATTTGTATGCTTTGCGTATGTGGAGCTTGAGTGAATTCTGTGCATGGCTGCCTTCCATTTCCTTTCCTGAGATGTTGACTGAGAGGTCCTTTTCCCGCTGTACTCTGGGATCTTTGAAAGGGAGGGACTTTAAGATGTTTTTATATATTACAGAGATGCTGTCTGAGTCCTCAAAACTCGAGCAGTGGCACAATGAATTCTGAGGTGTGTAGAAACATCTGATCTGCTCAAGTTCCAGTAAATGCCTCCAAACTCATTGGACGATGTTTCATCCTACACAAGATAATGACCCCCAAAATACTGTTGAGGCAACATGGAGTTTATCAAAGCTAAAAAATGGAACATTCTTGAATGGCCAAGCCATTCCCTTGATTTAAATCCAATTGAGCAGGCCTTCAATATGCTGAAGAGTAAACTTAAGAGGACAAGCACCCCAAACCAAGCATGAGCTGAGCATCACCAGGGAAGACCCTCAGCACCTGGTGATGTTTGTGAATTGCAGACTTCAAGCAGCCATTGCATGTGTCCTAAATAAGACAGCGGTTTTAATAGACCTGCCATTGCTGTGTCCAAATATTATGGTGACCTGAAATGGAGGGACAAAGTAAACAAACTGTTGTGTGACTGCAATGTATGCATTGTATGTCTGTAATGTGCACTATAAACACGTCTGAATTGTTTGATTTGTAATTTTAAACTGTGCAGCACGGGGGGAATGAAGGAAAAATGGGTTGTTGTCCATGGGCCTTTGTCCCAAAAATTATGGAGGGCACTGTATCTAGTGTTAAAATCATGTGAGGCTGGTGACCACCTCAGCAGCTTCAAGCGGAAAAGGTGGCAGTGGTGTCAGTGAGGCATGTCAGAGGTTCAACACATTAACACAAAAACATGGCTGTGTGAATTCATCAGATTTTTAAATACAGTAAATTCTTTCTATTCACAGATTCACTTTTCTGCTTTTACAAAAGCGTGACCCATTCTGCGTCACCCACAGTCTAACTGTGTCTATTCACAGATAGGGTCCTCGATGTGTAGTGTGGGATGGGGCAGGGCAGACAATGGGGGGTTTAATTCATGACCATTCCGAGAAGCCAATTATGCTGCGGTGACACGTGACATTGAGCAATGACAGGTCAGTGATACTCTTAGATGTCCGGGGTTGTATCAACGAGTGTCTACCTGGCGCAGAGAAGCGTGCGTTAAACATTGAACCCCATTCGTGACAAGGACCAGGGTTGAAATTGTTGTGTATGAATGAAGACTTCCTAGTTAGTGTGGGTTATAAACTCACATTGATTAAATGCCTGCCCTTTGCACCCACCGCCACTTGTGGCCTCTTGCAGAATGTCTACAAGACGATCAGACTTCACTGTAAAGGAAACAAAAGACGTAACAAGGTAGGCGAACATGTGGAAGTATCATTACCTGCATCGAGGGGCAACAGTGTAGGGCTGGCACTTCTGCCTAACCCGTCTCCCAAAACCAATCCTCTACCCGAGCTGTCATCCCACCAGTACCTAACCCCATTTTTCCACCATAGAAACAATGCTTCAGTATCTATGGAGTTATTCAGGATATATATATAATTTTTAAAGTAGGTAGATCATTTCGACCTGGTCATTTTAAAAGTAGCTCGCAAGCTGAAAAAGTGTGGGCACCCCTGATCTAAGAGATTATGATATGCTAACCTGAGAGAGTAACCATTTGACCACACGGTAATACCCAAACTATTCCGAAGCAACGTTTGCACTGTTTTGTTTTTTTTTATCTTATACCCTCATACACCTTTATTGTAAGAGCATCCCTTATCTACAATGGAGCGTTCGATCAGAAGAAAATATGAAGCTGGTTTTAAATTAAAAGTCATTGAAGTGGCTAAAGAAATTTGTAACTGCACTGCTGCAACAAAATTTGATGTGTCTGAGAAAACTGATGTGAGACTGGAGGAAGCAAGAAGATGTTAAAGAAAAAATGTAAGTGTTGTATTTTTGAACGGGTGTATAAGTTGGGGTCTGATTTTATGATCGATTTTTTGGGTCTGAAGACCTGACTTATATGCGAGTATATATGGTAAGTGGCTCGGGGAACAAAACAACAAAATTTGGTATCCATGGCCAGGAAACTCCCCATTGAGAACTTGTGGTCAATCCTCAAGAGGTGGGTGGACAAACAAAAACCCACCAATTCTGACAAACTCCAAGCATTGATTATTCAAGAATGGGCTGCCATCAGTCAGGATGTGGCCCAGAAGTTGATTACCAGCCTGCCAGGGTGAATTGCCGAGGGCCAACACTCCAAATATTGACTCTTTGCATAAATTCTGGTAATAAACTTAATGCAATTGTCAATAAAAGCCTTTGAAACGTCTGAAATGCTTGTAATTCTACTTCAGTATACCATAGAAACATCTGACAAAAAGATCTAAAAACACTGAAGCAGCAAACTTTGTGAAAACCAACACTTGTGTCATTCTCAAAACTTTTGGCCACGACTGTAACACATGGCCTTGCTAGGTAGATGCGGCAAGCAGTGACAACGTTTTCTGGTTTTTGTAAACCACTTTCACTGCAGCACTTCCTTGTTTGTGGGCAGACTGTGATAGGTGATACCCAAGATCCATCATAGTATAGGTTAGGCCACCATAAAGTTGGACCTTCCACATTCAGGTGCGCTCACAACCAAGTGAAACCCCAGACAGGTGATCTCCACTGAAATAATTTTATGATTTCTAAAATCGATTGGCTGTGATGATTTAGGCATTTCATACCAGAGGGTGAATATTTAGGCAATTAATTATTTTGTGTTTTATATTTGTAACTGATTTGGACCACTTTGCAGAGATCTGTTTTCACTTTGATATCTGTTGATGAGTGTCAAATAAACCCAATTAAATCCACTGGGATGCAATACTGTATAACAATAAAAAGTGAAAACTTCCAAGAGGTGGATACTTATTATAGGCCCTGTAAAATATTAGCATTGAGCATAACTTCACAGAAACCCCAAGATTACTTTCATTATTGTATTCATTACAGTTAAAAAGGGGTTTTACAGTGAGACAAACAATGCCTCTGGCTCAGCCTTTACACATTATATTAAAAATTCAGCTCATATACTGCATCTCAGTTTATTAGTCATATGCACAAATATACTGTATAAGCAGGACAGTAATTCTGAACTGTTACTGACCCTTCTCTATGCCGCTTCTCTTCCCAGCATCCTGCTGTGGCACTTCATTCTGCCAAGCTGCTACTCCTGCCCACCAGGGATAGAAGTGTGCTGGTAGGCCATTTGTCTTATTTGAATAATTATCAAAACAAAAATAGTAATGGTAGAAATGTATACCAGTGTGCTAAGGGGCTGGGGATGTATAGAACTGTTGCAGTTGATTTTTTTTTTGTCATTTAGGCAAACAGTTCACATGCATTATTATTCACAGACAGTGCAGTATTATATAATTAAACAAACAAAGAAAATCACTTCAGTACCAAAATAGTTTAAATATAACACAGAGTTGTAACAGACTTCTAACCTGGAGATCTATGTAAATACGGTTAACCCCAAGTTTCTCTCAGGATATAGCTTTTACGATCCAGTGTACAGTGTTAACTTTTTGTGGGCTGAATATTTTTCCCAAAAAACATAGTTTCTGAAAAGCAATGGTTTCACACAGAAATCAACATAAAACATCTGTTGCTGCATGCTGCGGCTGCCAGTTTGCCGAGAATGTGCGACAGGCTTGATGCCAGGCTGTCTTCACTGGTCGCTGTGCATTGCAATCTGGTTTCTACCTCTTATCATTGTTAAGTGGCAGTCCTCCTGGCGAACATTGCCATAGGTATGTCAGCTACATGAACCTGTTCAGCACCACAATTAGCTGGGGACCAGTCAGCTGAAGCTGGAACCTCACATTCGCTTTCGATAACTTGTATCAAAATTGGAGTCTGAAAAGTCATAGTCCAGTTCAGAGAGACTAGGCAAAACTTCGTCCACAGAGTATTTTGCTTTACGCATTTGCTTTGATCTCTCGCCATTATGTCAATGCCATTTTTGCCGTTGTTTGCACCTTACTACTCACACGAGCGCAGGAAATCAATCAAACCAATGAAGCTAACTTTCCTTCTAGCAACGAGAATCCAACTAAAACATAACAGTTGGTTTTGTCTCAGTTTACAGTTGATTAACATCATCAACTCCTCCTTTTGACAAAAGTCGACATCAGCCCTGAAAGAGTTAAATACCATTTTTGGAATTATGTCTGTGTGTGTGTAAATACAATAACTTGTGTACGCTTTCACTTAGGTCAGCCGAATTCTGCATACAAGTATTAGGTACAAAACGTAGATTTCTATTAACTTTTGAGCTATTTCCGCTAACCAGAAGTGGTACTTTTTTATTCATGCAGCTGCAGAGTCTGATTCATTCAACCTTACTTTTTATAATAATTGTTCAATATATTATTAATTTGATTTTATTTGTTGTTGATGGTTCTTTAATGTACATAATATAAAAATATAATAATTTTCTTGCATCATCATATCTGAGTATACGAGAAACTCTAGGGGAGACCACTCATAATTTTTAGAAGAATGAAGTGGACAGGACTGGCGAGGTTTGTTGGGCTGAATGGCCTGTTCTCATCTAGACTGTTCTAATGTTTACCGACAATGAAGCTTAGGTAGGGCCTCACTGGCACAGGGTTGACTGATGTTACAAGGAAGGATTTGAGTGCAACACCAACAAAAACCCAGTTTCTATTTCCTTACAATTGCAGAGAACTATCTGGAGGATATCATTTTCGCTGGGGACAACAGTCGCTCTGATCCTTCCGCATCCTTATTTAAATCACTTGACACCCAGAAAGTCTTCATCATTTTGGACTAAACCCTCAACGAGGACGAAAGTCTCTGGAAAGCTGAATTTGCACTATTGAGGTATCTTTTCTTTTGTTTCCATTCACAACCAACCAAAACTGGAAATTAAAATGAGGTCACCCACTGGCGTCCAAACTGTTATTTTTGCTTCTTTTGTGTTAATTCAATCTAGTTTCTGAGATATTTAATAGTTAATTAATTAACGCAACACGTTTGAAAAGCATTCAGAATTGCACGAATATTTTTATTTTAGTTACAACTAGTAAGTAAACAGTCTAACATCATACAAAAAAAGAAATCAAAAGTATCTAACAGTGACAGGAAAAAAGTTATGTATGATTTGATTAATTAATACAATATTAATTAGTTATTAATTGTTATTAATGTCATTACCTATGACACTGTTAAAGAGTCAAAAGACAGACCAAATGCTATTGCATTTGTTATCACACACACGTCGCATTGGGGGAATGCATTATTTTCACAGTTGTCCATTATCTCAAAAACTAGAACCAATTCAGCAAAAGTAATGGGATTTTTGAATTCAGCACCCTCAAAATACCCTAAATCCATTCAAAAAACATTTTTTTTGTAGACCTGTGTTATATAGAATAATTTTATTTTTCTTGTTCTTACATATTTTATTAATCATATCATAAGCCTGAATACTTTTCAAGAAAATAAAATATCCAGAGACACATATAGTAGACATACACCAAAGACAAACACAGAGCACACATGCGCACACACAGAAAGAGAAATGCCATTTTCTTCATCTTAATAAGGAAATAAATAGAAAAGCTTCCATTTTTGGTCTCAGATTAAAGGGAAATAAAACACAGAAGCCTTTAGGGACATGGGACTTAAACATTAGCCCAGAATCTATAAGGGCGTGTGATTATATTAATACTACAGAGATTTCATAACATTACAAGAAAGTTGAAGAATCAGGAAAGGTCTCATGACCCACAAAAACTCATTTTTAGAAGCCACCAAGATCATTTACTTTCTTTTTATAGTATGTAACATTGTTTTCCTTCATGTTAACCGTGGTTCAGCCACTCAACATCATGTCGTGTGTTTTGTGGAACACTGCCATGGCAGAGCTCCAGCCTCTGAATGTGCCTTTAAGGATGCTGTAAGCATGTGAGGGTTTTAGACCTCTTAGTTCTCAACCAGCTTAGTAGCTCTCCTCTCAATTTCTTTGAACGCTGCTATGTCTTTTGTTGTAATACGGAGACCAAAACTGCACCGAGTGCAGGGGACATTTTCTGGATATTTTAAGCCATAATCTGAAGCCCTATTGTAAGCTGCAAGAACAGAGGATGTACAGGGTGAGCCAAAATGAAGTAGCACATTTCTCAATGTCACTGCGTGAGGTAGAGGTTGCCGAGTGGGTTGGGGTAGGGGGTCCTTTGATAGGTGATCCCTTATAGTTTTCAGTCGGCCACATGCCTTGGCCCGGTGTGCACACCATGCTTTTGCTGTCGAGACGTTCTTCAAAAAAAACAAATCCATCATCACTACGTAACGCGTGTTCCAAAAGCACTTCAGCATTCCTCCTAACGATGACGTCCCAAATCAGAAACCAATTCTTCAGTGGGTGGCTAAATTTAGGCAGACGGGTACAACATTGAACAGAAAATCTCCAGGCCGTCCTCAGACTGTACGAACGCCTGAAAACATCCAAGATGTAAGGGCATCCATTTTGCAGTCTCCTAGACGTTCAGCACGCTTCTGCCTTAGGCATTTCCAACACGTCTTTGAGGAGGATTTTGCATGAGGACCTTAATTTCCATTCATACAAAATGATGGCAGTGCAGGAACACATTGAGAGAGACTGGGAGTGCCGTAGAGAGTTATGTGCGAACATTCTACAAACCATTCATTGAGAAGCCATCGTCATGTGCAGCGACGAGTCACATTTCCATTTGAATGGTTGCATAAATAACTCAAACTTTCGCTACTGGGCTGAAACCAACCCTTGTGAACTTCATCAGAGACCCCTACACAGTCAGCGTGTTACAGTTTGGTGTGCCATTGCAGAATTTGGCACTGTAGGCCCTTACGTTTTTGAGAAGGGGGGGTTGACAACAGTCTCAGTCACTTCAGAACATTACATTGAAATTCTAGAGAACGGGAAGAAATGGATGTGGTGGACGCCTGGTGTCAACAATAGCTCATACGGCCTGCGCGGGGATACATGTAAGTTTTGCGGGAGATGTTCCTAGGGAAGCTGATCTCCCTTAATGGCGATGTCGGATGGCCTTCACGTTCGCCTGTTCTCGCTCTGTGCAATTTCTTCCCAAGTTGAAGGTCTACATACACTGACCTCAAAACCTTGAAGCCCCTCAAGGACGCTATTCGCCACTAAATCACCGCTGTTCCCCTTGAAATGGCCGAATGAGTCATGCGAGCGTTCAGAAATCATCTTGAAGAATGAATCGCTAATGATGGCCACCAGCTTGAAGACATCATTTTTAAAACACAGTGGAAAAAAAATCTATTTGGTATACCCTTCCTTGTGCTGTAATGAAATTTATTTTATCTTGTAGCGTTTTTGTAGAATAAACGTTTGAAATGTGGTACTTCTTGTTGGCTCACCCTGTATATTTAGAACATTAGTGGCTCCAGCGCTGACTCCTCAGGGTCACCACTTCTAAAATCACCAAATTCTGATAAGGTTCCTTGCACCCATAACCAAAGGTTTAGAGTTTATACAATTACAGATCACAACCCACTGTTAGATGCTCTCTAGAAAGCCAAATTCCTTTCCCATTTCTGAAGTTGGGGTCAGTGAGGTGCAGCAACAGGACAATCTCAGCCCTGCATGTTGAGCCCTCAGGCGCCTACTGTGACCGTGAAGATCAGAGAATTTACATTTCCGGAAAATGTGACAGAACTATAGACTCTAGAAGGCAACCATGGACATTCCAACAGCATGACCTGGCTAGTAACCACAGTCATGGAGAAGAATGTCAAGGTGTGCCAACACACACTATTGTGATATACCACTCACGTATTACCTTAACAAATACCCACTGCCATTCATTCTGCCTGCTGTAAAGTACTGATGAAGTCCTGGACATGATGCACTTTTGCCTTCAGATAGCTTAAGTAGACATGAAGGCTAAGAAATAGCAAAACAAATAAAATACTCAGAATGAAATAAGCATTGAAAACCTCTTAATGCACAGTGCACAGAATAGTCAGTCAACCTCTGGTACGGCATACGAGAAAAGCAGCAGCCAGGAAGAAGATCATCATTCAGTTCACACTTCCCTGTGATAAAAGGTGAGGTCAACTGAGGAGGACTACAGGCTATAATAACATGGAGCAGACTGGACTGCTTTATGGGAATAAATTATTAAAGAGGTAGCAAATCAGATCTGTAGGAGAAAGATTAAAGAGAATGAGGCCAAAGCTGTAATCAAGGGAGGATAAAGTTTTGACCTGCTACAATTAAGAATCACTTTTGATATCTTTGACCAAAATCAGAAGGAATTAACATTTAGTTATGGCAGTAAGGTTCTGTGGATTGCTAAATAATATTTACTCTACTTTGCTAAGAAAGTGCAAAAACGAATCCTAAAAACATTTAATTACTGTAATAGTTGGCAATGGGTTCAGTCTAACATCTTTGCCATTTCTAGGCCAACCTCGTCAACAAGACATGTACAGCACTTGATGCTGTAAGAAAGACAAACAGGATTATTAAAGACTTCAGCCATTCCGCATAGTTGCCTTTCTCTCTTGGCAAATGGCATAGGGGAACTGGCACCACCACTAGTAGATTTAGGGACAGTTTCTAATCACAGGTCAGATGGTTACTAAATAGACAGTCATAATCAACATATATAAAATAGTATGTCTGTCTGTATTTTTGTTATACAATGCTGTACACTTTGACAGATTTGAATCAAATTTTGCATAATTGTTCTTTTGAACCATATGGACAACATAGACTACTTTGGAACGCAAAATTTTGATCGGGGTTTGGGGGGGGTCCCAATGTTTGTTTTCTGTTTCCTGTATGCTACAATTTGCACACCTGGGTTATCTGCAGGCTCAAAGAAAGTGAAACGTCCAAACATACTGAAGCCAAACTAGCAGACAAAAAGACCTGAGCTTAACACTAAGTACTTCGGCAACACTGCATGCTGCTTCTTTGTGCTGTAATATAATAAGGAGCATCATGCGCTTTTGTGCTTATGTTGGGTGCCGCCTGATTGAGAGAGAAGTTCAGTGCAACACAAAGGAGCATCAAAGGGTTGGATTTTCTTCATAATTTAAGCACTAAACACTATGAACTGTACACCTCGAACTAAGAGGACGAGTCAGACAAGACAGCAATCATGGTTACAACCCAGCAAGGAGCTACCGCAATTCTGGAATCCAATCGGACCCGAAAAAGTACAAATTCTTGACTCACAAGTGCAGAGACATTGATAGAGAGACAGAATGGATGACAGATGGGACAGCAAGCAATAACAAAAGGGTCACCATTGAAAAAAACACATAAACCCTTGCTTTCTTTCATTAACCCATTCTGCAAATATACCCAGGCAACAAAGGGTACTTCGGCTAGTATTATATTATTATATATATATAATGGTGATGAACAAGCCAGTTTCCCTTCCCATTCATACGCGCCGATGATTTCCGCACGTGTTCAGTCTTTCCGTGTGTATTCCCTGTGAACTCTTTGTGCTCTATTTCGTTTCCCTACCGGTTCGTATGCGCCAATGATTTACGCACGTGTTCAGTCTCTCCCTATAAGTATGTTGTTCTAGGTCAGATGTGCATCGCGCAGAGGGACTTTACCTCAAAACTGTCCTCTCCTCTCCACCCAGCTTCTTGCTCACTTCCTTCATGCCAGAACTCGGCTCATGCAAGGTTTGTTTTCTTGGTTGTTTATGGTTAGTTTTTGTATAAATTAAGGATTTTTCAAATGTTTATTTTTTTCCCTGTGCTTAAAACTTGTTAAAAAAAAGTGTTTACAGCGAGCGGTTCGTAAGGCTGTAGCGTGAACTCTTGCAATGTTAGTTTTCTCTGTTCAAGGTTTTCTCAGTGTTATTCAATGTTTTTACATTTATTTTACTATTACACTGCACATTCTATGGTATAATTTACTATTTTTGTGCTTAAAAATGTGTAAAAAAATAAATTTACATAGAATTTGTACGGTCTGGAACGGATTAATTGTATTTACATACAATCCTATGGGGGAAATTACTTTGGGTCACGACCAAATTGGGTTGTGACCAGAGTTTTGGAACGAATTATGGTCGTGACCCGAGGTTCCACTGTGTTTGTATATATATATATATATATATATATAAAATGAAAAATACTGGCTCTCCCCCATGGCTCTGCCCACGCAGTAGTGAAACAGGACAGTGAAGAGGGCCCTGTCCAGTCTCCTACTCCTGATGTCACACTTTCCCCTCCCCTCGTCCCACTGCATGTCTCTCGGATTCGTGCAAATAAATTGGTACTGCAAACGAACTATGATACATAGCATGATGACAGAAGTCTCACAATCAACCAGAACGTTCAAGCAAATTATAGTAAAAAAACCCAATCTAAATCTGTTAAGTAGGTTTCTCGTGAAAAGAGGACAGACATGCAGACTTTGGATTTTATATATATATATATATATATATATATATATATAAAAAAACCAGAATGCCTGTTTGTATGCCCCCTGTACAATCCTAAACACTTCAACTGATCTGGAACAAATTTTGCATAGTTGCTCTTTAGGACAAGATAGACTACTTTAGGACTTAAAATTTGGACCCTCAGAGTAGATAGAACATCTGAACTTATGGAAGCCAGACTAGCAGACCAAATGACCAGACCTTAACATTACATAACCGGGCTTCTTCAAGTTCAACTTCAATTGTGCTGCTTCAATGTCCTCTAATATAAAATGTAGAATTGTGTGCTTTGGCAGGGACGGTGTTGAGTGAGACATGACAGCATTCATGGTTAAAACCTAACAAGGAGTTACCGTAATTCTGGAATTCAATCAGACTTGAAAAGAAAACATTCTCAAAACGCTATGTGCTGGCTCTATCTACTGTAACATAAAAACGAGTATCGTGAACTTTTGGGTGAGGCTTGATCGAGAGTGGTAGAAAAGTGCAAAATGAAGGAGAATCAAAAGCTTATTGTTTAACTCATGCCTTGTCAGACTTTCTTCATAATTTAAGCACTACAAACTGTCCACCTTGAACTAAGAGGATAAGTCAGACATGGTAGAGTTTATGGTTACAACCCAGAAAGAAGTGACTACAATTCTGGAATAAATCAGAAACAAAAGGAACCGATTCTCGACATTGATAAAGATGCAGCAAATATGAGGAATGGTACAGCTAGCACTAACAACAGGATCACTATTAAAAAAAAACAAAAGCAGCGTTAAAGAATTTGTGTAAGAGAAGATATACTACATGACTTAAGGTATGTGGGCACCGGTACACTTGACTGAGTTCAGGTGTTTCATCAAGTCAAGCACCCTGCCTTGTAATCTTCATTGACAAACATTGGGGCGTTCTGAAGAGCTCAGTGAGTTTAGACATGGCACTGTCATAGAATGGCACTTTTGCAAAAGGCCAGCATGTGAAATTTCTGCATTGCTAGATCTGCCCCGGGGTCAGCTGTATGTGCTATTACTGTGAAGTGGAAGGAGCAACAACCACTCAGCCATGAACTAGTAGACCATGCAGACTCACAGAGTGGGGCCGCTGACTGCTCAAGCACATACAAATGGCCTATCATCCATGGCATCACTCACAACAGAGATCCAAACTACCTCTGGAAGCAACATAAGCACGGTGTGTCAGGAACTTCATGAAACAGGTTTCCATGGCCAAGCCAAAGATCACTATGTACAATGCTAAGCATTAGCTGGAAAGGTGTAGAGCAGACTGCTATTGGACTCTTGACCAGTGGAAACATTTTCTCTTGAGCGAAGAATCACGGTTCACTAACTGGCAGTATGATGGACTAGTCGGGTTTGTCAGAAATCAGAAAAATGCTACCTTCTAGGTTGTATAGTGCCTACTGTAAAGTTTGGTAAAGGAGGGATAATGGCAAGGTTTGGACACGGCCCCTCTGTTCCACAGAAGGGTACTGTTAGTGCGACAGCATAAAATGATATTTCAGACAATTGTGGGCTTCTGTTTGTCGAAGGCCCTTTTCTGTTCCAATGTAACTATGCCCCTGTGCACAAAGTCAGGTCCATAAAGGCATGGAGGGACTCAAGTGGTCTGACCTCAACCCTATTAAACATCTTTGAGATGAACTGGAATGCAGATTGCAGGCCAGCTCTTCTTGTCCCATGTTCTTTTGGCTGTATGGACACAGATTCCCATAGACACACTCCAAAATCTAGTGGAAAGAAGAGTGGAGCGTGGAATAGGGTGGCCAATTCCAAATTAATGCCTATGGTTTTAGAACGGGATGTCAACAAGCTAATAGTGTATCCTAAATAATTGTAGCACATTACATAATAATGTATGAATTTTGTGGTTTTAACATGGATTTTACTAAAAGCAAGCCCTTTCTGGATCCCATTAGGCAGCTGTCATGACGTTCCTTGCTGAAGATGTCCCTTTAAACAACCTTCCTCCAAGTGGCACTTGGGAACTGTCAGTTTCTGGCTCAGATTGATTGATGTGTGCTTCATCCCGGTGACAATCCACAACATAAAGCTTTCACTTTCAGGCAGGCTTTTAATGAGAAAGCAAACCTGAGCACCCGCCATTTCCACACCGTTTTGAGATCAACAGTTAAGCTTCATAGAACACACAATGCCCAAACTTTTAAATATTCTATGACACTGCGATTACTGGCTAACAAAAAGCAGGACTTAAACCAGGGCTGTCAGACTGATATCCTGGTGGGCCACAGCAGCTTCAGGTTTTGCTTCCAGCCACTTTCTCAATTAGCATTCAATTACGCCTGCTCAATTAGCAGCAATCTTGTCTTAATCTTAAAAGACTGATTTTAATTGTTTCTTTTCTCCTTAGTAGCAAAAAAATAACAATGAGACACAAAGGAAGCCAACAGATGACCAGCTAAGTTGGAGGCCTCAAGCTCTAACCAGCTTCTTAATTAATTCTTCTTGTTAATGAAAGCTGTTATTTAATTCCATTGCTTACTGCTGCTCTGATTCTGCCACACCAATTTCTAGGACTGTGGATTTTCATTTCTCTGAGGGCGCCATCACAATGTTTGGTTGACCAGCACTGACTGATATTTCTTACAGATTAACCTTTGTTTTTTCATATTTTGCTGAAACAGATGTACCACGGATGCACAGGTGCTCATTGGGTCAGGTTAGGTGGTCATGTGTTTGCCTGCTTTACACCTCATTATTACAGTGGAACCTCGGGACCCAAAGTAATTACCCCCATAGGATTGTATGTAAATACAATTAATCCGTTCCGGACCATACGAGCTGTTATGTAAATGTATTTTTTTTAAAGATTATTAAGCACAAAAATAGTTAATTATACCATAGAATGCACAGTGTAATAGTAAACTAAATGTAAAACACTGAATAACACTGAGAAAACTTTCAACAAAGAAAACTAACATTGCAAGAGTTCATGCTACAGCCTTACGAACCACTCTCTGTAAACACTTTTTTTAATGAGTTTTAAGCACAGGGAATAAAATGAACATTTGAAAAATCCGCAATTTATACAAAAACTAACCATAAACAACCAAGAAAGATAACCTTGCATGAGTCAAGTTCTGGCATGAAGGAAGTGAGGAGGAACTGGGTGGAGAGGAGATTACAGCTTTGAGGTAAAGTCTGTGACGAAGCGGGTTTGCTGCATGAACCCATCTCGCTTCCGGGAGCCCTTAAACCCGTCACCGTCGGTAATGTTACCGATGAGCACGACAGTGAGGCACTACAATGGAGCAATCGGATGGTGCAAAAAGTGGCAAGTGTATTTATTAAAATCAACAAAACAACAATCACAAACAAAGTCCAAACTACAGTAATCCCTCGCTATATCGCGCTTCGACTTTTGCGGCTTCACTCTATCGCGGATTTTATATGAAAGCATAACTAAATATATAACGCAAATTTTTCGCTGCTTCGCGGGTTCTGCGGACAATGTGTCTTTTTACTTCCTGTACATGCTTCCTCAGTTGGTTTGCCCAGTTGATTTCATACAAGGGACGCTATTGGTGGATGACTGAGAAGCTAACCAATCAGAGCACGCAGTTAAGTTCTCCTGACTGAGAAGCTAACCAATCAGAGCACGCAGTTAAGTTCCTGCGTGCTGAATGCAGTGTTAACCAGGAAGTCTTGTCTCGCTCATTCAGCATCAACGTGTTTCGCTGTGTAAAGAGTTGTGCTCTTTTGTGTTTATCTTTGTGCATAGTCAAGCCCTTCATTATGGCTCCAAAACAATCTGCTACTGCTTCAGGGGCCGTGCCCAAGCACCAACGAAGATGTTAACGATTGCCGAAAAGGTAAACGTTTTGGATTTGTTGAAGGCTACGATTCTTTTTATTTAAAAAGTAGGAAAGGAATATAAGATTTACGGCCGCATTGTCCTTTTAACCAGGGTGCAAAACGAGTTGTAAGTGGATGTAATAAGGCAGTAGTCTGGATGGAATCTGCTTTAGGGATTTGGATTGAAGACTTCCAGAAGAAGAACAACGGCAGTGCTACACAATCGCCTGAAGTGGCTCCTTTACAAGGGCTGTAACGCTATCCTTTGTTGTGCAGTAAAATTAAACTCATTGTTATCGGACAAGTCATCATGTCATTGTTGGTGAGTAACCATAATTAATTTTCTACTTACAGTACTTAGTACATGTACATACGTTTAGTGTCACTGTACACACATTTACTGTATACTATTTTTCTTGCATTGTACGTATTTATTGCTGGTGACCTGTCTATCGTAATGGCTGTAACATATGTGATATCGGAGACACTCAATATCTTTAAAATAATATTTAGGTTTTACTGTATATAAACAGTGTGCTTATATACATAATTTCAATGAATCTTACCTAATATCTAAGAGAATACAAAGGGATTATGCTGTATAACTCTGTGGGGAATATTTATAAACAGTGTGGGAGAGTTTATAAGGGCTTAAAATATATAAAAATAACCATACAAACATATGGTTTCTACTTCGCGGATTTTCACCTATCGCGGGGAGGTCTGGAACGCAACCCCCGCGATCGAGGAGGGATTACTGTAAATAAAAAAACAAAGTCCAAACTAAATAAAGTGCAGTGCTTTTAGAATCTTTCAATAAATAACTAATCCCATAAAAACAGAAGTGAAGTGGAGGTTAAAATCCAATAGAAAAAGTCTTAATTAAATACAACAAGATTAAAACAATGCTCGAAGCAGTCTCTTTAAAACAAGCCCGGTGCATTCTTTAACTTCCTTCTCTCGCTCTCTGCACAGGGAATGCACAGAGAGAGACTGAACACGTGCGGAAATCAAACGCCGTGTACGAACCAGAAGGGAAACTGGCTTGTTTGTCACCCGAGTGTGTGGTCGTGAACAGATGCAAAGTTTGGCGAACCTTTTGGTCGTAACCCGATTTGTACGTGTTCAGAGATGTTCGTGACCCGAGGTTCCACTGTATTTAGAAGAAAGAAACAAGGGGTCTAAAAAGCAATTCAATTAAAATTAAGAGAAAAGTACTGTCTGTTTCATTAGCAGTAGCAACTGGGAGGTTATAAAGGGTGGAAGGGAAACCTGAGGCCATTAAGGCTCTACAGGAGTTCAAAAGACCCGCTTTAAACTAAAGGCTAGGTCTGAGCACTCCTGTCGGGCCTAAAAACAAGAATTAGCCTGGCCACAAAGTCAAGAAGCAGGCTTCACGGCTGAAATATACCAGACTGAAACAAGAATGACAAATGGAGAAGGGACTTGTGTATAAAAAAAAAAAAAATACCCCAACCATATGATAAAACAAATCTTCTTAATAATTAAATCATATCAATAATAGTTTATTAATAAAAGGTTTAAATTAAAAATGTCAAAATAGAGCATGTTCCCAAAAGAGAATTATTGAAAATGCCAAGAATCCAAAAAACAAAACCTTTAACAAAAGCAGAAGAAGAAGACAATGCATTTATATAGCCCTTTCCTCATTACTCAAAGTGATTTACATAGAGAAGGGGAAGCCACTTCAACCACCACCAAAGGGCAGCATCTGCCATTCCTGCAACAGTACATTTACCAGGCTGTTAGGTGGTGAAGGGGAGAGAAAGATAGTTTAGCCAGCAAGGGATAGGGGATGATTAGGCCACAATGTGCAATTTAGTCAAAACATCGGGAAACACGCCACTCTTTACGAAAAACATCCAGGAATCTTTTATGAGCACAGAGAGTCAGGACCTCAGTTTAACGTCGCACCTGAAGCACAGGGCCCACTTTTACAGCACAGTGTCTCTGGGATCCACACACAGACCACAGGGTAAGTGCGCCCCTGCCAGCCTCACCAACACCTCTTCCAGCAGCAACCCAGATGGTCTCCCGTGCTTAGATTCAGTTGGATTACCTGCTCTGAAGTGCAGGTGGTATGGCTGCTGACAAAGCAATAAGCAATGAGTCTGTAAGCCAGGGAATCCACAAGCAAAATCCAAAAAGAGGAAAGGAAACAGAACAAACATGTGTGTGCACAACCAAACTGAGGAACAGCGGGTCTTATAAGGGCAAAGGGAGGGCCCAAAAACTGCAACATTAGGAGGTCCCACTCCCTTAGATTCACATAGAAGGAACAAGGAATATAAGAAATAAAGTAGATAGAATAAAAAGACTCAAAAAATGATTGAAACACTCAGAAATAGTTACGATTAGACACTGAAGAACAGATATTAGCAAAAATCCCCCAATGTTTAACAAAAAAATGCAAATTAAATAAAATAAGACTAAAGCCAAGCCATGACACAAGGCAGGTGGAACCTTTCAAGTTAATTACAGAATAAGCTGCAGGCATTTCTGGTTAAGTTTGACTTTAGTGTGGAATTCTGTTTTACGCAACCTTTACATTTTTAGGAGAAAAAGGACAATGTTTAGTTACCAAAAAATAAATATATCTGATTAGACATTTTCACGTGATTGCCTGGCTGGATTTGTCAATAAACTTATGCCAATTGACAGAGAAAGGACACAACTAATCAATAGTCATCCATCTGTGAAACAAATGTAAAACATGCCGCCCTTTTAAAGCTTTCTGTCCTGCATGTTTCCTGCCAAATTACTTTATAAAGTTTGCCATAATATATATATTCAACAAGCAAATACAAGGCAAAAATGGAGGAAAGAATAATATTATTTATTAAAAAAGGCATGAATGAAAACGTGTGAGCATTTTGAGCAAAACGCAGCTAATATTTTGGTGGTCTAGTGCCACAGAGAGAGGACACTTCAAATCCTAAATGTTAAAATGACAGCGCTTGCATAATTACATTTTACAAATACTACTCTACAGGTATATAGTGAACATTATCCCACGGTGCTTTGCAACTCTACTTGAGCACTAGCAGGTGGACTCACTGCAGTTTGCCTGTTGGACCGAGTGGAGAATGCAATCATCTGTCTGCTCCACAAGGCTTATTCTCAACTGGACAAAACTTGTCGCACTGTGAAGATTCTGGTTTTTTTATTTCTTCAGTGCCTTCAACCCACCCGGCCATCCCTGTTAAGGGGTCTCCTCAGAGATATGCAGGTGGATGAGGATTTGTTCTGTTCTGTGTATTGTATTGTATTGACCCCCTTCTTTTTGACACCCACTGCATGCCCAACCTACCTGGAAAGGGGACTCTCTTTGAATTGCCTTTCCAAAGGTTTCTTCCATTTTTTCCCTACAAGGGTTTTTTTTGAGGTTTTCCGTGTCTTTTTAGAGAGTCAAGGCTGGGGGGCTGTCAAGAGGCAGGGCCTGTTAAAGCCCATTGCAGCACTTCTTGTGTGATTTTGGACTATACAAAAAATAAATTGTATTGTATTGTATGAGCCTGTGGTGTCCTGGATGAAGGATAATCTGTGGGACAGACCACCATCTGTGAGACTCAAGGAGCACTGGAGCACCACAAGGAACAGGCCTGTCTGCTTTACGCTTCTCTCTTCACACCTCAGGACTAGAAATATAACAGCAGGTCACGTCTCTTGCAGAAATTCTCAGATGATTCTGCACTTATGGGGAGTGTTGATATAGGGGATGAGACAGAGAAGAGGAGTCAGGTGGAGAATTTAGTTTCTTGGTGTAAACAGAATTGTCTGCATCTTAACATCAGCAAAACCAAAGAACTGCTTATTGACTTTGTCCGGAACCAAAGAGCCCTAATGTCCGGTCACTTTTCAAGGAGTGGACGTAGAGGTGGTGCACTCTTGCATGTACTTGGGGGTCCATATCAGTGACAGCTTGGACTGGTCTCGTAACACAGAGAAACTATAGGAGAAAAGGCAGAGCAGCCTTTTTCCTTAGTAGACTGTTGTCCTTCAAACTTCTACAACTCTGTGATGGCCAATTAAAAGGGCAGGCTGAGTTTATGGGACACAACCTGGACTCCCTTGAAGTAGCGAAGGAGGAGAGAATTAAAACAAAACTGAGTGCCTTTATGGTCAATGCTGCACATTCTCTCTGTTACACACTGACACGGAGGACTTCCAGCCAACAAATTATTTAGCAGGTATGTGTCAAGAAACGTGACTGGAGCTCTTTGACACCTAAAGTCCTTCCTGGGACTGGAACTGTCAAGTTTTTCTTTCTTTATAATCATTCTGGTATGCGCTCAGACCATAGTGAGTGTGTATCTATCTCTCTAATGAACATCTATAAAAACGCCACGTTTCCTGTCAGGGCCAACTAACACACAGACAGACAGACAGACTTTCTTGTAGGAAGCCAGAATTTACTAGACAACCCTGTAAACGTGTGACTTTGAAGCAGCAGCCAAGGGACTGACATGACAAAAATACTAAGAGATATTAAAAGAAGAAAGAGAGGACATACCTGGCCCCTGCTATGCTTCACGGTGGCTTGATTTCATTACTATAACACAGTTACACAATAATTCCTCAACATTTCACATTTTCCAAACTTGCACTCTACCTTGATGCGGCCCTTTTGTAATTCATTGCAGCTCATATCTTACTCTATATAGAAGATTAAAGACCTTTTAAAATCCAACTCAATGTGAAAACCACATCTGAAAACCTCTATGTTAAAACACTTGCCTTTTTTACATTTCTCAAGCATACTGATGTGTCACGTTTGGGTGACTACCTGCCCTGGCAGCATGTCATGTGGAAATGTATTCTTGAAAGAAGTTACCAAAGGCTGCCTGTTTGCCTGAAGCACTTTGAAACATAGGAAACGTTGACCCCATATAGATGTAGGAAAAGCTGAAGAAGCAGAACTAGAAAGAGAAGAAGAAGGAGAAGATGAAGACCCATCATAACAACAGTAACTCTGACTATGTCTGGGGCTAATGTAACTGGGAATCAGGCCTGTGCCAGTAAAGAGGTAACTGGCTCAACACAGTAACTTTGACTTACAGTTATCAACCTTTATTTAAAGAATGAATCAGAACACCAAGTATTAGAAAAATATAATCAAGCAATAGTGACTGAAGTGTCAATTTCAAGATAAGCAGTGATATAAAGAACATGCTGGTAAAGCTGTTGCAAATGCTCTGACTTCACAAAATAGTAAAGTGTGAGACCTCCAAAATAGACCACAAAACAAATTACACCCCAAGGCAAGAGTGATTCCAGGAAAACAGCTGGACTTTAAGTCCAACTAGGCCTGAGAAGAGACATCAGAAATCTTGAAAAATATCTGACAAGAGGTAGAACCATGAAAACTCCAACTGCAGGTGAGACAAGTCCATAAATAGTCTTTATAAAGGATGATATTTATTAACAAAATACATACAAAACAATATCAAGGAAAGGAGGTAAAAAGCAATTTAGAGCAACACCACCCATTTACAGATACAGTGGAACCTCGGTTCACGAATGTCTCGGTACACGTACTACTCGGTTTATGACCAAAAAGTTTGCCAAACCTTTGCCTCGGTTCACGACCACACACTCGGTATACGAACAAGCCAGTTTCCCTTTCGGTTTGTACATGTTCAGTCTCTCCCTGTGCATTTCCTGTGCAGTGAGCGAGAGAGAGAGAGAGAGCGCGACACACACACACACACACAGGCAGCGCGCACGAGAGACAGACGCACACACACAGGCAGCGCACACACACAGAGGCAGCGCGCACGCACAGAGGCAGCGCGAGAGAGAGCTGGACGCATTAAGGTAGGAAGGCAGTTAAAGAATGCACTGGGCTTGATTTTGTTTTCACTTCTGTTTCCAGCGATTGGTTCGTAGCGTGCATTGTTGCAATGTTATTTTGCTTGGTGGTTTATTAAATTACGGATTTTTTCAAATGATCATTTTTTTCTCTGTGCTTAAAACTCATTAAAAAAAGTGCTTTTAGCCAGCGGTTGGTAGCGCTATAGCGCGAACTATTGTAGTGTTAGTTTTCTCTGTTGTTCAAGGCTTTCTCAGTGTTATTCAACGTTTTTACATTTAGTTTACTATTACGCTGTGCATTCTATAGTTTAATCTATACTAATAAACGGCAAAGCCCTCACTCACTCACTCACTCACTCACTCATCATTAATTCTCCAACTTCCCGTGTAGGTAGAAGGCTGAAATTTGGCAGGCTTATTCCTTACAGCTTCCTTACAAAAGTTGGGCAGGTTTCATTTCGAAATTCTACGCGTAATGGTCATAACTGGAAGGTATTTTTATCCATTTACTGTAATGGAGTTGAGCTTGACCGCCGTGGGGGCGGAGTTTCGTGTGACATCATTACGCCGCCCACGTAATCACGTGAACTGACTGTCAACGCACTATGTAGAAAACCAGGAAGAGCTCCAAAATACGCTGAACAAAACATGCATTATATAATTCAGAAGGCAGCGAAACATTAAGAAGCGAGCGAGTGACATACTACCATATTCATCAGTACAGCTACTTCGGAAACAAAGCGAGGTATAAACCTAAACTTTAAATTAACTTAATAGACAGGCTGCCGCTGGTGCTTTTCGTGCCCACGGGTAATGCGGGATACAAGTTTAATGAGAGGACGCAGGATATAAACGAGAGTTTTGATCACTTTGTAACTAAGTTAAAATTGCAGGTGAAGGGGTGTGCTTATGCAAATTCCGAGAGACTGTGTTTGTGGGGGATTGACAGTTAAGGCGGGTGGGGGAGTCACGTCATCATCTCCCCTCCCATTTACCTCATTTCGCTCTGAGCTGAGCTCCGCGGCTAACGCCGTCTTCCGAAGCAACTTCGTCACACTGCCACCAAATACAGAGAAATCCACAAGTTAATACACACTCTGTCTCTAGACTTTCTCCACACTGAATCCTCCAGGCACTACTTACAAAAGGTTACATTGACAATCGTGTTACGTTATTTTTAAAATGTTTAATTTTCTTAGCACAAGCACAGCTGAGAAGCTTCGATGCATGTGCTCCATAACGCGTTAAAAAATAATGCATTTAATCACACTTTGCATTACAATCAAAGGGGAACTTTTGTCAATGCATGATTTCCTGGTACACCGATAACATTGATCAGCGCATCCCAATTCATTTTAGCCTCGCACCACCTTGGTTTGAGAAGAAGTATGAAAAGATATGAGGTTAACACACAAAAACAGATCACCAATTCAAGCTTTATGAATAATCGATTCGCCATCAATAATTGTTTTGGTAAAGCCATACTCAGTGTAATCCTCCTTCCATTTTATAATTTTTCCGCCACTAGCCATGATTAAATGAACGGTAAAAAAGTAAGAGCGAAGCGAGGGTGACTTATTTAGGCAGGCATGTATATGACAGCAACACTCATGACAATCATGTTACGTTATTATTAAAATGTTTCCTTTTCTTTTTCATTACTTCTTTAACCCATTACTTCTCCGCTGCGAGGCGCGGGTATTTTGTATATGAATGACCTCCAAAGAGCGCGGAGACTTTTGATCATGTGAACGTGTCTGCAAAAACTGCCGTCTCCTGCCCAGCCAAAGTCGAGCAGCCGGCGCGCGCGCATAGCTGTGCCGGCCTTTCACACGCTGACTGCGCTTCTGCGGCAAAATAATATTAAGGCGCTTCGCACTTTATTTTGCACGTATACGATTATGAGGTCGTCAGCTCTTATGAAGACACGCACAGGAGTGAAGGACTGACAGTGCCATCACAGCCGATTAATAGCTGGGACGTCTCACCAGTCTGCACAAGACCCACCGCGACTGTCCCCAAAAGGCGCTCATATCGTCAGCGAACACATCTCTCTATACTATATAAAAGAAAAGAAAAAGGCAACTTTCCTTTCTTTACACCTTTTTTCCTTTTATCCCAAACCAAAGCCTTTCTCTCTTAACACTGCAGAGGACACAAAACTCATTTTCTTTAATTGCTGGTAAGGCACATTATTAGAGGCAGAAATTTGGACTTTCACATAGAAAATGTAATTTCTATACCACAGCCGTCGTGTAGCGCCTTTCAAAAGGGATCTACTACCGAGAGATGATCCATATACATTTTAGCTGCTGTTAGTACTACTTACCTCTTCTGTTATACCGTCTTTAAAATGTAGTTTACCCGCAACCACTCCAGTAGTGCTCAATGTACCTTTACTTCTTAAAACGTTAATGTTTTACTGTTTAATAACTTATAGACTACATTTTATTATTTTTCCCTTGCACTCAGTGATCAAAGCTATACACACACATATAGACACATACATATATGTAATAATATTTATATATACCTGTGTGTATGTTTGTATGTATGTGTATACACACACACACACACATACATACATACACACACACAAATTATATATATGTGTGTGTCTGTGTATGTATGTATGTATATGTGTGTGTATATATGATGTAGATAGGTATGCATATATATATATATATATACACAACAATTACATTAACATAACTTCTTTAACACAGTACTTCTCCGCTGCGAAGCGCGGGTATTTTGCTATATATATATATATATATATATATATATATATATATATATAGATACAATAGATAGATAGATAGATAGATATAGATATGGGAACAACACTCATATCAATGACAAAACAATTACATTAACAATCATGTTACGTTATTTTTTAAATTTTTCCTTTTCTTTTTCATACCTTCTTTAACACACTACTTCTCCGCTGCGAAGCGCGGGTATTCTGCTAGTTAACTATATATATATTAAAAAAAATATATATTTAAAAAATATATATTTACGTACAGTTCGTATGGTCTGGAACGGATTAATTGTATTTACATACAATCCTATGGGGGAAATTGCTTCGGTTCACGACCAAATCGGTTTACGATCAGAGTTTTGGAACGAATTATGGTCGTGAACCGAGGTTCTACTGTATACAGATATTGAAAAACAGAAACAGACCCAAAAATTCAGAAAATCTAGCAAGACAAATGAGCACAATGTTTATACTGCCACCAAAATGCACCAGACCAATTGAACCACCCTGGACTGCAATTCCCAGCAGTCTTCATACGGCTGGGGTAGGTCCATTAACTATGATGGAAGTGTGGCAACACCTCAAAGGACACGGCAAAACAAAAATATATACATAGAAACTTAATAATTACAAAATAAAATAATATTGAATTATAATATAAGAAAACAAACATAAAAATACATAACAATCTCTTTATTATATAAAAAAATCCTGGGACGAGACAAGACTTTTTTCAAGAGACTTTTAAACATTCAAAATTTTTATTTAACAGAGAGAAAGAAACAAAATTCAAACACTGGCAGTTATACGTTGCGTTGTCACGATGAAAGTCCAAACACAGAATCAAAGTTCAATGTGATATTGACTAAAATTTAATTTAAAAAATTATTTTTACTGAAGATTTACAGTAAAAGTGTAAGTTTAAAAAGTATTTGAGTGTTAATTTCAAAGCCTAACAGAACGAAAACGTATAACACAACATGAAACTGTTTACTTTTAATTTATTACGTTTCGCTATTTTATAATATGGTTCATTACTCGCTGTAATGTAAAATAGTTAGTTCTATTATGCATATGTAACAATTCCCATGAAAATAATCTCTTTAAATTGTATATCCGCATCCCCATACACGAGTGGCACAACCGCCAACAACCTAGTGTGAAGCTCAGGCCCAGGGGTTGGCAAGCGAAGCAAGCGGGGGGCCTAGTATTTTTACAAAAAAAAAAAAAAGCCCAAAGTGTCAAAAATGAAAAAAAAAAAGATAAAACTGAAACATAGGCCAGGAAAGGAACCCTGGCTTAAATATGACAGCAACCATTTACTGTCTGTATTATTTTGGTAATTATTGAAATAATGGCCAACCAGCACACACCTACTGTTAAAAAATTAATGACTGCTTATCCAAAGTGAATTGCAAATCAAAAGTGTAAGAAAGATTTTTTTTCATAAATTTCTAAAACTGGAATAATAATAAAATAAGTGATACACTAGGGAAAATCACATTTACATGTACAGCGTTTCTTATTTATTACATGATCTGTCAGAAACTATACACAGAAATCAACAATTCAACATTCTCCTTCTGTGGATTCAGCACCCTGGCTTCTACTGGACTTGGATGAGTAAAAGGCCTTTTTAGATAAGCAGACTCACTTCTGTATCTCAATATATTTATATACATTTTCCATACAGTGAGCCACTTGAAATCTCCATGAAATAAAGGGGAAAGCCCAAAAGATGCAGACATCAGTTTCAGATCCTTTTAAGGCCCCATCTTCTCCAAGTGATTATGTGACCTTGTGCAAAGAAGAAGTGTCGTAATTCGACCTGTGTGTCAAACAAGGCAGGGAAACTGCCCTACAGGACAACCTACTTCAATGCTTTTCTTAAGAAAAAATTAATCATACACCCTTCATTACAAAATATTTTTTCTTTTCAAGTACATCTAACTATTATCAAACTAAAAAAAAAAAACATAATTGAATTTGGAAATGTCTGTGCTAAAGTGACCACATTTGTGTCATTAGACTTCTGAATAACAGAAACCTGAACTGATTTAACAAACGAGTGCTCAATCAATGAAGCATTGAGGCACATAACAAATGCCAGTCAAAACCCATTATGTTCAACGGGCCTCTTAAAATTCCACTTCATTGCCTTGACCCTGTTGCTCGCTACCTTAAGTAAATAAATTCATATATGTGTATATTTATTGCCTGGTACAAATATGTGCTGTAAATTCAAACACAGACATATACGTGCATGACATATATCACATATTCTGTCTCTGTATATATATACACACACACTCATGCAATAAGCTCCATAATTATTTGGACAGTGATAAAATTTGAACGCATCCTGACACTGAGGATTCTCATGAAGTACAAATGCGAATATTGGCAAAGTTTCTTTGCAGCCTTTGTTGATTTTTATAAAGCGTTCGACTTGGGTATTTGAGTTACACTGTGGGACATCCTGAGACTTTGTGGGATCCCCTCAAGGTTGCTGGATACACTGGTTCTGTGAGTGCTGTGCAGAGCGAAGGTAGAACCTCTGCGTCTTTCCCAGTTGATTCTGGGGTTCGTCAGTGGTGTGTTCTGCTCCTGCTCTGTTCAATGCTTGTATGGACTGAGCGGCTGTGGGGCATCTGTTGGTGAAGAAAGATTCAGGGAATCTTGACTTTACTGATGATGCTGTGATCTTCATGGAGTCAATGGAGGCTCTGATCGGGGCTCTCAAGAGACTGAGTGAGGAGTCTGAGTGTCTGGGCTTGTGAGTGTCTGGATAAAAACCAAGAGTCAGGCCTTTAATGACCTCTTGGGCACAGGCATGACTAGTGTGTCTGTCTGTGGAGAGAGTATTGACCTTGTCAAGAGGTTTACTTACCTCAGCAGCGACATTCATGTGACTCATCCTATGAAATCAGGAGATGGATTGGGAGAGCATGGGGGGTCATGAGGTCGCTGTAAAGGGATGTGTGGCGCTCCCGATATCCCAGCTAAAGGATGAAGGTCCAAGTCTTTAGAGTCCTGGTGCTTCCTGTTTTGCTATATGGTTCTGAGAAATGGACGCTATCCAGTGACCTGAGACGAAGAGTGGATTCCCACGTTTCTTCGGAGAATTCTTGGGTACTGCTGGTTTGCCTTTGTGTTGCTCACAAAGTCCCAAATGAGGAACATTACTTGCATTGTCAGGGAGCATCAGTTACGGCACTATGGCCATGTGGCGTGATTCCCTGAGGGTGATCCAGCTCACAGGACCATCATTGTTGATGACCTGAACGGCTGGACCAAGCAAAGGGGATGCCCACGTAACACCTGGCTGCAGCATATAGATGGTCATTTCTGAGGGGGTGGGACGGGTCTTCATGTCTGCCTGGGGAGGCTGCCAACCAGGACGCCAAGCTATTTCGTTGTGTGGTGGGTGCAGCAATGTGCTGTACCAGCGCATGGTCCCCAATCTGACCTGACCTGGCCCTTTCATGATGGCTTATGGGTAGCTCCACTGTTAATCTAAGGAATGGAGAAACTTAACATGAATGCTCCACTGTGGGATCACAAAACTGTTAAACAATGCACCATAGTGATGTTTCTAGATCTATACATACTCACACACACCCACACATATATATATATATATATATATATATATATATATATATGTGTGTGTTTGTGAACATAACAAACACAGAGTTGTGTTAGGCCTTTGTTCAAAAGGATTAACACCCACTGTAACACAATGGACACAAAAAAGAACGATAGATGTTATCTTCTTCATCTATTCACATCAAACGACTACCCCAAGACATTAATTAAACAATGCCTATACAGGAGACACCCCAGACCTCAGCAAACAGTCAACTCCAACTTGGTCCCTCACCGCACTAACCACACCCTCCCTTATCATTGTGGCACGTCAGAAAGTACAGCATGGGTCCTGTCCAGATCAAGATCAAGATAGTGCACAAACCAGCAAACACTTCACGGACTGTCCTTTTTAATGCTAAAAGCAAAAAATTAACCACGGAGACAAGAAACGCAGTTTACAGCATTCCATGCAAAGCATGCCCAGCGGTAAACGTGGGACAAACATCTAAAAGACTCAAAACACGTATACAGGAACATCGCAATGACGTCAGAAGGAAACACCCACAGTCTCTGATTTGCACACATACAAGTTCCACCAGACACACGTTTAACTGGGACACTGTGAAAGTAAAACTCAGGAACAACACTAAGAGTGCCAGTGAGCAGGCTGAATCGTGGCTCTCTACTGAAAACGCCATTAACAGACACTTGTACTTGAACCCAGCATATACAGGCTGAAAAAGAATAACATCTAAACAATGAAAAAGACACCTTCTGAACCCCACCTTAGTAATCCATCCCAAACCTACACAACCCCCTTACAAACTCCCCCTCCATCAGTTGCTATACATTGCCTTTGATTCCTGTAAGTCTAATCATTTTCCTTTGAAGATGACACCGAGCAGGTTGTCGAACGATTAGGAATTAAAAAAAACTGTTTTAAGATACGCGAGTCATTTTCTCCCTTTGTGGATCTCTCGCCACAAATATGAAAAACCATATCACAGATCTATATTCTGAATTTCCCCATGCGATTAATAAATTTATAAATAATAAATAAATAAATTTTAAATAAATGTATCTGATGTAATCTAATATATTGTCATGCATGTATGTCATAGAGTTACCCTCCAGGGTACTCCTGGGTATATAGTTTGAGAGGGGGCTCTGCCACTAACTATCTTGTTCTCCATCTCCTCCACAGTATGGAGAAACCGCCCAGGGAGTGCAATTGACTCCATCCCTTTTGGTCCCTGGGCCAAAAAAGAATGATAGCATGGAAGAAGGTATCAATTCATGACCAAGTGATCAGGAAGAAAGGAGATCCTCTGTAGCCTAGAAAGAAACGGCTATATTTAGTCAGGCCACGTTATTTGGTGACAACTGTTTTGTTCTTTTTTAATACCATGAAGTGTTTGTTTTTCTTTTTTCTTTTAAGCAAATGGGGATGGCTGGGCTGGCACCTCAAAAACGTATTTATTTTGAGCCTGTCATTCGCTCAGATGACCCAATGCCAACCGTTATACATATATGTGCATGTGTCTCCCTCTATCTATCTTATATGTGTGTATGTGTATCCATTCATCTATCTTATTTTTTATATATATTATATTATA
>JANRMT010062823.1:18270990-18281191 GCA_026402145.1 Polypterus bichir lapradei | reverse complement strand
TATACACACATACACATAAACTGTATATTATTATACTAGATACTACAATGCAGGTTTGGAAGATGGATGGAATATATATATATATATATATATATATATATATATATATATATATATAGTGCACAATCATTCATACATATATGCATGCATACACACAAGTGACTGCTACAGTTTCCGCTTCCCCCTTGCTGATCTCAATTAAAATTGTCTCGATTTTTTTAGTCCTCCTCATCTGTTCAATTATTTATTAAGATCAGTCACTCAGCCTTGGAGCTCCTAACACAATGTATCATAAGTGAACAAGAACAAGTCACATGCATGTGTACTTTACAGAATAAAAGGCAGAAACCAAGCGTGATTTTTAGCTTTACATGTGAACAAGGCTAAAAGAAGTGAAATCAACACTTTTACTCAAAGTTGAGCTGCAGGCAAGCTGCAGGCAGCACAGCGCTCAATGTGTAGAAATCTGGCAGCCTAGTTTTCCTTATGTTGACAGCTGAATAAGAAATGAAAGTCATAATGGCAAGGCTTGTGCCCATAACAATTTCTCCATATATTTGTTTTCTCAACTTATCTCAAAGTGCAGCTTTCAGTTGCTCTCTGGAAATCACACACTATAGCCTGGAATAGGGCAAGACTTCCAATTAACAGAGCAACAAGCTGGAAGTTTCTCCTGAATCCCTGCCATTCATGAATATTGAATATTGAATGAATATATTCTGCTTTTACTACATGAATATGTTTTACTTTAGAATCCATATCATCAGATGTAAATGAATGGAAAGCTTTTTTTTCCACTTTTCCAACATTAAAAAAATCATTAATTAAATTTTAAAAGTAGTTGCTTGGGATTTATTCAAACTTACTATTAAATAGTTAATGAGTACAACTTTAAGCCATCATCAACTAGGCTTCTGTATTTGTAAAGCCTGTGTTAAGGTATGGCTGTGATTAGCTAAAAAAAAATATATATTTTGATGTTTTATCAACCTCCGAACTCAGGACTTGGCTCTCCCATCACTGAAAGTGACACAGGATATGTGCGACAAATGGGCGACTGCATCATGGTGTGTCTATTAAGTCAGGGTATGCAGGACATGAACACTTGATGATGGAGCCTCTAAGGGAATCATTCTCATTTGAGTGCTTGGAAACAGCGCCTGCCTATGCTGACTGTATTTACAGTGGATTCACAAAGTATTGAGACCCTTTATCACATTTTGTTGTTGTTGAAGCTTTGTTCTAAAATGATTTAAATTAATTTTTCCCCTCATCAAGCAGTATTCAGCACCCCAGAAAGGAAAAAGCAAAAAAGGATTTTAGAAATTGTTGCAAATTTATTAAAAATAAAAAAATGAAATATCCCACTGACACAAGTATTCAGACCCTTTATTTAATTACTTAGTTCTTATTGCACTGTAAAAACATACATACTGGATAAACAGACAGACAGATATATATACTATACAAGCACATATGGAAGCGAAGGTCTGTGATACGGTTTGCATATTTGCAGCTGGAGATCCACAAAGGGAGTAGATGAATCGCATATCATAAAGTAGATTTTATTCCTGAGCTTTCAGCCCCTGCCAGGAGCCGTCTTCAGAGGATAATGCTTAGACATACAAGAATCAAAGGCAATATATAGCAAAACTAGGTGGTAAGTGTAGATAGGTCAGAGTGTGGGGGGGGGTGGGGGAGGGGGGGGGGGGGGTAAGGAGGTGGGGGTTGGGAGGAGTATTGGTCATAAAGTTTTATTTATTATGAACATGTTCTTAATAAGTTTGCATATGCTGGGTTTATGTCCAAATGTCTGTTAATGGCATTTTCGTTTGATAGCCAAGATTTAGCCAGCTATCTGGCAATTTAAGTATTGGCCTTAAATCTTACTTGTACATTGTCCCAGTTGAATGTTATGTCCAGTTGATTTTGTATGCGTATAGATCTGTGATTGTGAGTCCTTCCTTCTGACGGTGTTGCAATTCTTTTTGATGTTTGTCCTATGCATACCACTGGGCAAGAACTGCATGGAATGCTATATATATATATATATATATAAATAAATAAATGTCCACGTGGCCCGGAAGTGACAGGTGGAGTCGGAGTAAGGGCTCCAACTCCGAGGATGCACAAGCGAGGCCAGCATGTCAACAAAATAAAACCTCCAAAGAAAGAGTCACTTGCTTAGCCTCTAATACACAAAAGAGGCAAGCATGTTGGCAAAACGAAACCTCCTAGGAGAGAGAAGCCCAGAGTAGTTCCATTCAATTACCTGTCATCTCTACATTTCAATTTTTTTTCTGACAATGTCGATGGTTTCTAGGACCATTGCTAGTATTACTGAAAATCAGCTTGAAAATGTTTTCTGAGAACTACAGAATCGTACTACCCTTTGTATTAGTAATGATGGTGGACATGTTGAAAATTAACAAGAACAATAAAAAAATGTGTTTTTTGTTTCTAATCCTTTTTACAGACTCTTTCCATCACATATACGTACAAAGTTACAACTATTTTAAATTGTACACTGACTTTATGGACACCTTGTATAAGTATTTATATGTGTGTGTGTGTATATATGTGTATATATAGCAAAATACTCACGCTTCGCAGCAGCGAAGTACTGAAGTACTGCTTTTAAATTTTTATTAAGAAAAAAAGTAAACCTTTTTAAACTGAGGGAAAATATACCAATAATTATTTGTTAAGGATCTCTTTGTATACCACGTCATCAGTTTGGCACTCCGGTTGTAATATGACTAAGCTGTGCGCTGAGCTTACTCTTGAGCATGCAACGTATAGTTGGCCATGTGAAAAGCAATCTTGCCTCAAATCAATGGCAACCTTTTGTAGGGTCTGTCCCTGAGACTTATTAATTGTCATTGCGAAGCAGAGCCTTACTGGAAATTGGAGGCATTTGAATTGAAATTGGAGATCAGAGGGTATAACGGGGATGCGAGGAATACAAACTCTCTCCCCTGAGCAACTGCCAGTAAAAATAGTTGCCTCAATTAGGTTCTTTTGCAGACACGTGACCTGAAGTCTCATGCCGTTACAAAGTTTCGGTGGCTGTAAGTTTTTCAGTAACATTACTGGTGCCCCAACCTTCAAAATTAGATTATGCTCAGGAGTGCCTGGAGGATTCAGAGTGTGGAGAAACTCTAGCGACAGCGTGTCTATTAACTTGTGGATTTTTCTGTGAGTATTTGGCGGCAGCGTCAAAAACTTGTTTCCACAAGACCGCGTTAGCTGCGGAGCTCAGCTCAGAGTGAAATTAAGTGAATGAAATGATGTGAATGGGAGGGGAGATGATGACGTGACTCCCCCACCCGCCTTAACTCTCCATCCCTCCATAAACACAGTCTCTCGGATCCCAACTCTTCCTTTTATAAATCAAAAGTTCAGATAAAGGACTGGGGAACGTGTGGGGATTGTGTGTGTCTGGGTGTCTAATTTATATGCGTATATAGTTGTACTATAGGTTAAGTACATGTGAATATATTTACGGCATTTATAAATAAGATATTCTTTCCGTTTCTTTACCTTGCTGTCTTTCTTTCCTACTTTCTTGCCGGCAGCGTCTCTATGAAGTTGTGGATTTGCCTGCGAGTATTTAGCGACAGCGTGTCTATTAACTTGTTGATTTTTCTGCGAGTATTTGGCGGCAGCGTGACGAAGTTGTTTCCATCTAGCTGCATCAGAAAATGTACCACGACGTCTGATATGCCTCCTTTTTACTGTTTTCTCACAGCTTGGATTGCTGCTGACGGACGGCCTTATATGGGCAGGCAGTCAATTATGTGGGAGGCGTGGGGATGGGGGATGCAATATAGGCAAGCAGCCAACTAAGTGGGAGGCGTGGTGATGGGGGATGCAACTCCGCCTCACACAGCGACCGAGCTGCAGGCTATGGACGTATATATGTACGTAAGTAGGATTCAGTTATGACCTTTACGCGCAGAATTTCGAAATGAAACCTGCCTAACTTTTGTAAGTAAGCTGTAAGGAATGAGCCTGCCAAATTTACGCCTTCTACCTACACGGGAAGTTGGAGAATTAGTGATGAGTGAGTCAGTCAGTGAGTGAGTGAGTGAGGGCTTTGCCTTTTATTAGTATAGATGTGTGTGTGTGTGTGTATATATATATATATATATATATATATATATATATATACACACACACATGCACACATACACACACCTCTCTGCAAACAGCAGGATAAATGTGGTACCAGACTAGGGGTGTTGGGAGGTCTTGATGGTGCAGGACTAGAAAAGGACACCAGTCTGGTCAGAAGTCTCTTGTTTTTTTTTCTTGAATCACTTTTCACAGATGATGAAAACCACTTTCCCTTCTTTTTCTCTGGATTATAACCTCATCATTACCCAAAACGATTACAGTGTTTTTTCTGTATTTTCCTTTCTTTGTTCACTGTCTGTTCTTGGGATTTGTTTCTTTGAAGTCACTGTCACACAGAGCTCACTCCTTCCACTACAGATCTGCATCATACATTCATCCGTCAGGCAGGAGAAAGTTGAAAAATTTACAGCAGGCTGTTCACTTGGACATTTAATCCACCATTCTTCAACTTCATCTGGTACTGAACAGTGTTTGTGTTTGTTAGTAGTTTGTGATGTGTCACCATCAAGGATTATTGGGGTGGGAATTACACACAAACATCAGGAGGTTTTTCATCCCACAGAAAACACAGACACACAGAGAAAGTGATCACGTAGTGTAATAGACAGCAGGACTTTAGGGTCCTTTGAAACTTGACTTGATGTTATTTTAGAAGAAGTAATTGGACAGGACTGGCAAGCTTTATTAAGCTGAATGGCCTGTTCTCATGCAGATTGTTCTAATGCTCTAATATATACACCCACACATATATACACACACATAAATATATATTATAGTACAGCATATATTTATTAGATATATATACGTTTTTAAACAAATATATCTATATCTATCTATATATCGATACAGTTTAAATATCTATCTATATATATTTTTATTCACAAAGAACCACTGGTAAAGATATATTATCATGTATTTCTGAAACTTTTTCTGCCCTAACAGAAAGAACTGCACACTTTAATCAGAATACTTAGATCCCAAATACAAATGAGGATTCCAAAAAGAATGCGACAAAGATGAGAGGATAAAGAGTAACTTTGTCAATATCACTAAAAAACACATTAATTTTGAGCAATAAGGGTTAAATATTGCTGCAGCTCGCGCAAAGACACAACAGTAAATAAAAACAATTTACAAAACATGCCTTTAATAAACATTCTGTCAGAGGAAACCAAATCAACACGAGCCGAATGAAAGTAAGAAAATCAATTAAAACGAAGTCACGGAGCTGGCTAGTGAATTGTTGCTGGCAGTTATTTGATATAAAGCGGTTAATATTTCTAGCTGGTTAAATTAACGCAATTTTGCCATTGTACACTTACATGAAAGGCGCGCAGGCTCCCGGGGGACTTGTTCTGTGAGTCAAAGTAATAAGTATCTTACGTACACAATGGAAAAGCTGTAACCTGACCGTAGACCACCTTAAATCTGCACGGAATAAAACAATATAAACAGTCTAAGTGCCACTTAATTTGCAATGACGTCATTTATTCTCCCACTTCATTGTTGGCTGTAAGTTACGCGAGGGCTTCTGTCTAATGTGTAACACATTTTAAACCATTCTGGATAATCTGTTTTCTTTCACTGTTCTACAGACTCTAAAGCTAGGTCTTGCAAAGATCATTAAGATTTTTTTTTCACAACAGAAGGAGAGACACAGAAGAGATGCTGAGACAAAAGAAAAATCCCAACATGCTGAAGAAGTTACTCACAGATTCCTACGACTCATGAAAAAAGGAATAAGAATCTCAGTGGTCTTCAATTTTGCTTACCCCAGGACCCTCCAACTTCTTTCATTTCCTTCAGTGAGGACTTCTAGAGCCTGTCTCTGCAGACATACAGTATGTGCAGTGCAAGACTTAAGGCACGGTGAAGTGTTTAAAATTATGAAGGGAATCAGTTTAGTGGATCACGAAAATGATTTCAACAAGAAAAGGAGACACAGTTGGAAACTTGTAAAAGGTAAATTTCACATAAACATTAGGAAGTTTTTCTTCACACAGAGAATGAAAGACACATGGAGTAAGTGACCAAGTAGTGTGGTAGGCAGTAGGGTTTTAGGAACCTTCAACACTCGACTTGATGTTATTTTAGAAGAATTAAATGGAGAGGATTGGCAAGCATTTTCTGGGCTAAATGGCCTGTTCTCATCTAGACTGTTCTAATGTTCTTTAAAAAAATTTTAAAAGTTCGGAATGACAATATATTATGACGGATGGACGGTGTCCTTACCCAGCCGGGATGACCAGGAGATGGAAGGATAGGGAAAGGCAGCTTCTTTAGGGCTTCCCCCCAGAATGCTAGATGGCAGCTCCCGTGGGATACAGCAGTGCCCCGGATTTCCACAGGGCATCACGGGACTTGGAGCTCCTTATCGCAGCCTAGTTGGGTACCGTGGGTGCTACAAGGTCCAAGGGGCCCTATGGCATGGGGTTTCCGCCTTACCCAGAAATGCTTAAAGATGAAGTGGGTGGAAGAGCAGAAGCACTACTGGGGTGGTCAACATAAAAGGAGCTGCCTGCCTCACAGAGATGAGCCAGAGTTGGGGTGGAAGGTGGAGAAAGCTTGCTGGGACGAATGGAGGAGGCAGTGACCAAAAGAGAAAAGAAGAAAGAAGGATCATGTGCTATTGTGCTTCTGCATAATAGTGGGTGTGGTGGAAAATGGTTGATGGAGGAGCTTCTCATAATAAAAAGAGTTTTGTATTTCAAACTTGTGTCCGTGTCCGTTGTGTTGAGTGTTTGGGGACCTGGATTGCCTCCTACTGTCCACATTATATTGTCACAAATGTCTACAATGGAGACAGCTTAAAGGCTCTGGTGGTAGTAATTACTCACCAATTCACAGGGTGGCGCTGTATATGCCTAACTCTTCTCTTCTCTTCTCTCCCTCCCTCCCTCTGCAGACTGGATGACTGACAACCTTACCACCTCTGAAGTCACTTCCAGTGTCTGATCCACCTGGACCCGTCTCTTTCTGCATGGCCTATATTTAACCAGACGTGTTGCCATCTTAGGCAGTCTATTTTCAGATTCTTGCCTTCATAGATGTTTTTTTTTTTGTTTTTGCTGAAAAGCACTTTATTGTTTTGTATGTACAATATGTGGGGTTGTGGTGCCCCCCCCAAAGCCTTTATCTGTCTTTGTCCTCTTTTACAGTGTCTTATTTACTAGCCAGAATGGCAGCATAAAACTATCTCTTAGTTCCCTGACCCAGCTGCTGTCCATGTTCTGCTCTTGTCAGTCTGCTATCAGTCTGGATATTTAGGTTTCCTCCCTCATCCAATAAACTTATTTACCTTGCATGGAAATGATGGTTATTCAATAATGGCTTTGCATATGAAGAATAGCGGATTTCAGAACACTGGTCCAGTTAGGGTTCCAGGGGGTTCAAGGGAGTCTGTGTTTTGTGGACTTGTAAAATGCATATTGATGCATCCTTTAGGGTGTCCTGTCATGGGTGCTTTGGGAATATGGGGTATTAGACCTGTTGTTGTGGGCTACTTGGTCCTAGTATAGCCAGAGTGAACGCTTGGTTCACATTGCCAGAAATAGGTCAGACTCAATCCCGGTGGGTGTGGGACTCCACCAGGACATCCTTTTGTCACCTATTCTGATCAGAATTTCTAGGTGCAGCCAAAGCATGGCGAGCATCCAGTGTGGTGACCCTAGGATCGCATGTGTGATGTGGTACTGCTTGCTTCATCGGGCTGTGACCTCAAGCATGAACTGGGGTGGTTTGCAACCAAGTGTGAAGCAGCAGGGATGAGGATCAGCACCATTAAATCTGAGGTCATGGCTCTCAGCCAGAAAGATGTGGCATGCCCTCTCCAGGTTGGGAGGGACGTGCTGCCTCAAGTGGAGGAATTTAAGTATTTCAGGATCTTGTGAACGACTGAGGGAAGAAGGGAGTGGGAGATCGAAAGGCAGATCAGAGTGGCATCTGCAATCTTGAGGACGTTGCAGAGATAAGTCGTGGTGAAGACAACGGCAAAATTCAAAACTTAGCAGTCTATCTATCCTCACCTATGGTAACAAGAAGGGGGTTGTGATGGAAAGAACTAGGCTGCGGATACATGTGGCTTAAATAAGCTTTGTTCGCAAGGAATTTTAGGTTCCACTTTAGAGAGGGTGAGGAGCACAGACATTCTGGAGGAGCTCACAGTAGAGCCGTTTTTCTTCTGCGTCAAAAGGAGAGAGATGAGGCGGTTCAGTAATCTGATTAGGATTACTCCTGGGTGCCTTCCTGGGGATTTGTTTTGGGCATGTCCAACTGGGTGGAGAGCTCAGGGCAATCCCAGGACATGCTGGAGAGAATACAGGACTGGGAACACCTTGGTTTCTGGCCAGAGTAGTTGGAGGAGATAGTGAGGAAGAGGGCCATCTGGGCACAAATGCTTAGTCAACTGACTCAGACTCAGATAAGTGGCAGAAAGATGGATGGGTGACGAATTGCATAGTTTGTGCCATTTTGCTTTTGATTTCTACTGTAGACCCCGTCATTTTTTGTTGTTTGTTCATGGCCACAGCCATATTATTTACAGCTGTGATGCCTGTTGCCTGTTACATGATATCACGTTATCAGATCCCGTCTATTTAGGAGAGTGACACACACATTCAGATTTCTTTACTTTGGATTAAAGAATTCTCAACCACAAATCTCCTTTCATCTCTTTCTTGCATTAGAGGAAGTTAAGATGCACTTCCACCAAGCTTTTTGTATTATGAGCTTCACTTTCGTCACTGAGCTTTGATCCTCGTTTTCTCACTTACTCAGTATTTTCCTCCTTTTGCCAGACCCTCAACCAGATCCTCAACCAGATCTAAGCATGTAGAATCAGCCTGCAACAGAAAAGACACTCTCAGTGCTATGCTGGTTGGGATGATTCAAAGTGGCTCAGCTGGACTGCAGCACAGAGCAGATCCACCTGCTGTTTAAGTTCCAGCCTGCCTTTCTAAATCACCTGCTGGTCGTGTAATTAATGAGCAACTGTGAGGTTGGTGTTAAACAGAACGGCACATGCACATGTATTGGAGTCAATATGTATAATTTTGAAATGCTGTTGTCTAAAACCAGACAGCAAAACCGTAAGTGAGAACTAAACGAGATTTGTCAAAAGCTGTTAACTAAAGAAGAATGAGTTGTCACCAAAACAAAGACCTTAAATCCATACAACAAGCTGAGAAATGGAATGCTATGTGTCATTAACCAGAAAGCTTTAAACACTACAACCACATGATTGAGATTGTTCAAGGCTTTAATCTGTAATTTCTGCTTTTTTAATCTGTAGAATGCTGTGAAGGTTGATGAAGTGCGACACGACGCATAGTGGCTCTTGGATGGCAGCTCCTAGAAACAGCACCGTGCATCCCAGCAATCTAGTAGCAAAATGGCGAAATGATGAAATTGTAGCATGACACATTTAGAATTTAAACTGTAAAAATACTTATACTTATCCCAAATTAAATTATTAATACATGACACATAGATTTATATTTAAATGACCTTGTTTGGCGGATGCCTTGATCCAAGGTGACTTGTAACATCTGAGAACTGGAGACATTTCTTTTTTACTTTCTCGTATACCAAGTATAGGGAAAGTATTGAAAATCGTCCAAAAATTCAACCTCGAGATTTGAATGAATCTTGAAGTTTTAGACCTCCCTGAGTCCGATTTACTTTCTCGTAAGGAAAGTATTGTAATCACCCAAAAATTAGATTTCGAGATTTTAATGAATCTCGATGTTTTAGACCTCCAAGTCCGAAAATACCATTTTGGAATTATGTCTGTGTGTGTGTCTGTGTTTTATCATGGTAGAATAATATATTAAATATATAATATAATAAATAATATATTACTCTACTTTCCTCTTTTATATTATTAATATGTAGCCTTTGTCAGAATGCCTCAAATATCACAGACTTACCACTGTTTATAAGGTACTAGCAGAATACCCGCGCTTCGCAGCGGAGAAGTAGTGTGTTAAAGAAGGTATGAAAAAGAAAAGGAAAAATTTTAAAAATAACGTAACATGATTGTTAATGTAATTGTTGTATATAT
>JANRMT010062823.1:18230942-18270590 GCA_026402145.1 Polypterus bichir lapradei | reverse complement strand
TTTGCTATTGGATTGCCGCTGACGGACGGCCTTATATGGGCAGGCACTAAATTACAAACGCCAGCGGCAGCCTGTCTATGAACTTAATTTAAAGTGTAGGTTTACACTGTGCTTTGTTTCCGAAGTAGCAGAACTCATGAATATGGTTGTATATATCACTCGCTCGCTTCTTATTGTTTCGCTGCCTTCTCAATTATATAATGCATGTTTTCTTCAGCGCTTTCCTGGTTTTCTACGTACTGCGTGATTACGTGGGAGGCGTGATGATGTCAAACTCCGCCCCCACGGGTTTCAAGCTCATCTCCATTACAGTAAATGGAGAAAAAACATCTTCCAGTTATGACCATTACGCGTATAATTTCGAAATGAAACCTGCCCAACTTTTGTAAGGAAGCTGTAAGGAATAAGCCTGCCAAATTTCAGCCTTCTACCTACACGGGAAGTTGGAGAATTAGTAGTGAGTGAGTGAGTGAGTGAGTGAGTGAGTGAGTGAGTGAGTGAGTGAGTGAGTGAGTGAGTGAGTGAGGGCTTTGCCTTTTATTAGTATAGATTGTACCATATAACTTCTCCCCACCTTCCCTTCTACAATTGTAACCTCAGGCAATTAGGTGTAGTAAAAGAGTTAAGTTACAATTTAAACAATGCATTATTGATAATATTCATAAATAATAACAATATGCAAAGTACATTTGAATATTGGCAACCTTACAACCTGATAAATGTTGATGTGTAGTTTCAGGCGGCACACAGACTTGTTAGTTACTTAAAATGTCTCTAGTTAAGTCATCATTTGTGGTCCGCTTTCTTCAGAACAGGCCGCATGCCTGTCTCAATATGACTGCCGAGCTGTGCTCTTCATTCTGTTGTCTTTTTCAGTTCATGGTGTGTGAGATGGTCTTTCATCAGTTTGGTAAGAGAGAGAAAGGGCGAGGTAAAGCAAGCATATTTATAGGTTTGCTGTCCAACCCCTACAGCCAATAGGGCATCGTGGTACTTAAAGACTTTTGATACAAGCCAGTTCCAAACAGCCCCACTTCAGACAAATGGGGGGATAGAATACCCTCACACCTGCCCTCCAAACCATCGGTTAAGGTAAAGCTTGGCAGTTAGGCAGCCTGGCATTCCTATAGGGGTTGACTGAGAGAGTCCTGCAGAGAAACATTTACCAAACTTGTTTGAGGCACTTTCCCAAACCCTGTCGTAAAATTACAAACAGACTCATTCCTAAATGGGGGGGTGGGGGAAGGGGTACTTAAACCATTGCTGTTATTATCAATAATGTAACACTAATATTCCACAGCTTTGTCTAAGTTACAAATAAAGACATAAAAAATATTTATCAACTTGTATGCAAAATTTCACATCACAACAGTCTGTAAACACGATAACTTGAGCACGCTTTCATTTAGGTCAACCAAATTTTGCATACAAGCATTAGGTACAAAACGTAGATTTCAATCAACTTTTGAGCTATTTCCGCTAAGTGGGAGTGGTATTTTTTATTCATGCAGCAGCAGAGTCCAATTTATTCAACTTTATTTTTATAATAATTGTTCAATATACGGTGGTACCTCTGGTCACGACCGTAATTCGTTCCAAAAATCTGGACGCGACCCGAAGGTAATTTCCCCATAATATTGTATGTAAAGTTAAATATACCATAGAATGCACAGTTTAATAGTAACCTAAATGTAAAAACACTGCATAACGCCGAGAAACCCTTGAACAACAGAAAAAACTACGATTGTAAGAGTTCGTGCTAGACCCTTACAAGCCATTCACTCTAAACACTTTTTTTATGAGTTTTAAGCACAGGGAAAAAAATTAAATGCCACTTCTCTTGTGAAACTTTTCAAACCATCCAATACTGGCTTTAAATGCCTCACCTTTGCCATTCAAAGAAGGATTTTTTTTTCAGCAAATCATCATGAATCTTCCTGGATTTCTCGCATATGATTGCCTCGCTTACGCTATCCCCTGCAAGGTGCTTCTCATTCAACCACACTAGCAACAGTTTTTCCACCTCTTCCAGCACTTCCACCACTTGAGGCCTCTGCTTGGTTAACATTGTAACTCCTATTGCAGCATCAGCTGCTTTGTTAGGCCCTGTATACGCAAACAAAAGAAAATGGAAAATGGGTAATCATTGGCGCTTACGGAATCGCGTAGGTAAACTGGCTGCCAGTGTTTTTGTTCACCACCAGAGCGAGTGGTCGTGAACAGATGCAAAATTTTGGCAAACTTTTTGATTATAATCCGATTTGTACGTGTTCCGAAATGTTTGTGACCAGAGGTTCTACTGTATTATTAATTTGACTAGACATTAAGCCCATTACAATAACGGGCGCTAGAACAGTAGTGCATAAACATTAGTAGGAACAGTCTATATTAAATGGCAAGGGACCTTGACCTCATTCTGTTTCTTGTCTTAATTTTTATTTTTTTTTTGTCAAAAATATTTTTGCAAGAAGCCTAAAGTAAAATAATAATAAAAATAAAATAGAAACGTATATGGCAATGCAGTAAGTATAATTAATATTGCCTTAGTGTAAAACTTTGTAACAATCTGCAAGACACAATATCTGAAGAAGATATTTAGGTAAAATTTTCTATTTTTTTTACCTCATGAAATTTTTCTATACAATTTCATTATAGACAACATTTCTTGTAAATATTCTGTCTGAGTTTGGCAAAAGTTTGCCTTGTTCAGGAATCTCTATAACCTTGACAACAACATCTGGAAAACTTCTAACTCTTGATAATGCAACATATAACTGACCGTGGCTGAATACTGGTTCTGGCAAGTAAATGCCAACTTTTTCTAAGGTTTGCTCTTCTGAGTCTTTCTCTTTTAGCGTTTTTCTGACGGTCAATTTCTTTTTCTTCAATCGATCTATTTGCTCATATTTTTCTTTGTCTTTCAGCCTTTCTTTTGTTGATGTTTACTTGTTGAGCTGACCGTTCTTCCAGGAGATGTTGCTTATATAGGATTTGATTGTCTGTGTCTTTTGTCCTACTTGACGTGTCCTTTTTTTTGGGTGACATGTTGTTATTAGATACGTCCATAATATTTTCTCCTACAGTAATACTGGCTTGTTATGTGGCTGTAATATGCATCACTGTATTGTGTGTCTTTAATTTTCTCTCGCAGTAATACTGGTTTGTATTTCCGTAAAATGTCTATAATTTTCTCTGACAGTAATACTGGCTTTGATGTCCGTAATATGACTTTAATTTTCTGTCACAACATTGGGCAATCAGCAGAGTGTCCCCAGCAACTGATGTAATGTGTGGCGTGTACCTCATAATCGTGCCTGTGGCGTTTCCCCAGCAAGTATTTTAATCTGTGCTGGCGTGCTGCTGATTATTTTATGTGTGGCGTCTCCCCAGCAACAGATTTTATGTGCGCAGCCGCGACTACCCAATCAGCACTCTCCCCAGCAATGGTGTCCTTTATTTCTTATCATGCACAGCCGTGGCAAGGCCATTCACTGTGTGCCCAGCTTCCAGTTTGTGTGCGTCCACGGTGCCGAGCGCATGGGCGGGGCACGGTGCGATGTGCGGCGCGGCCCACGCATGCGCACTTCAACAGAAGACACACACACACGGACACCTGGACGCACACAGGGGTTTTATTAAAGAGGATTGGATTTGTTGTTGATGGTTCTTTAACGTACATAATATAAAAATATAATGATTGTCTTGCGGTTTACTCCTCAAATATCCATCCCCATATCTAAGCATATGAGAAAGTCGAGGGGAGACCACTCCTGATTTTTTGTTTTTCCAGCTAGAGCACAGGCAAGTGACTTGCTCATGATCCTATAGTGTCACAGTGGGATTTGAACCCACAACCACATACAGTACATAAAAACATTTTTGGGCTTAGAACTCTCAAGTGATCTATAACATGGAATGGATAAATGTATTTCACCCAAAAAAATAAGACATGGCTTTTGACCAAAGAATGGGATAGCGTGGGAGTCGTCAGTTCAACAACAACAATTTTCTTGTATAGAAAATCACAAAAAGAATACCTCAAGGAGCTTTAACAGGCCCTGTTTTTTGAGAGCCAGCCCTCCTGCCTTAGCCTTGGCTCCCTAAGAAGACAAGGAAAAAAACTCCCCAAAAAAGACCCTGAAGGGGAAAAGAAAATGGAAGAAATAGTGGGAAAGACAATTCAGAGAGAGACCCTGTTTTGTCTAGGTAGAGTAATACATTGCTCTACTTTCCCCTATTGTATTATTAATATGTAGCCTTTGTCAGAATGCCTCAGATCTCACAGACTTACCACTGTTTATAAGGTATTATAGTATATAACTTCTCCCCACCTTCCCTCCTACATCTATAACCTCAGACAATTAGGTGTAGTAAAAGACAAGCAGGAGTTAAGTTACAATCTAAACAATGTATTATTGAAATAATAATATGCAAAGTACATTTGAATATTGGCAACCATACAACCTGATAAATGGTGATGTGTATTTTCAAGCAGCACACAGACTTGTTAGTTACTTAAAATGTCTCTAGTTAAGGCATCATTTGTTCATTCTGCTTTCTTCAGAAAAGGCCGCATTGCCTGTCTCAATATGGCTGCCAAGCTGTGCTCTTCATTGTGTTGCTCTTTTCAGTTCATGGTGTGAGATGGTCATTCAGCAGTTTGGTAAAAGAGAGAGTGAGGTTAACCAAGCAAATTTTATAAATTTCTGTCCAACCCCTACAGCCAATAGGGCATCATGGTACTTAAAGGCTTCTGAAACCAGCCAATTCCAAACAGCCATACTTCACACCAATGGGGAAATAGACCATCTTAACACCTGCCATCCCTCTAAACCATTTGTTGAGGTAAAGCTTGGCAGTTAGGCAACCTGGGTTTGTGTGGGGTATGAGAGAGAGACTCTAGCAGAGAAACATTTGTTTCAAGCACTTCCCCCAACTCTGTCGTAAATTTACTTTCCTGACTTAGTTTTGCCTAAATTATAAATAAAGACATACAAAATATTTATCAACTTATATCCAAAATCTCACATCACAACAGGCCCCTTTTCAGGTACTGTAGGTTGGGCGAAGTTCAAAACTGAAATTCCATTTGAATGTGTTTCCTCCTTTGATTTTCCAAAGGAATTTATATAACAATATCTGAGCGAAAAAATGCATGTGTTTTGCACATTGTGAGCATACGACTGAATTGTATGACATCTAAGTTATGAGCCATGGATAACATGAGGTTATTTTCATGGACATTTTTGGTATTGTTTGCTACTATCCAGAGTTGCTCTCCACAGATATGTATTCAATCAGAATCCTTGGTATCTGTTATTTATTCCTGGGACTTGCTACAAATCACATGGGTTAAGTAACATTAAAAATATATATTTTTGCACAGTGTATTCCTTTAAAGTTGCCGACTTCTAGTCCTAGGGGATGAAAACTGAATGACTACAGTTGGCAGATTGCATCACCTTCAGGGTGTCATGATGACTCTTCAGTGTACTTTCACATTTCTAAAGTACTGTGAGCTCGCCTCAATCTGGCATCTAATGAACATGCTGCCTATCAGTACCTGTATGAAGGTTTTCCAGGAATGGAGCGTTTAGCCACAATCTTGGCCTTTTTACTTTTCCTTTTCCAACCTCTGGAGGGCGGCGAGGTGGCGCAGTGGGTAGCGCTGCTGCCTCGCAGTTAGGAGACCCGGGTTCGCTTCCCAGGTCCTCCCTGCATGGAGTTTGCATGTTCTCCCTGTGTCTGCGTGGGTTTCTTCCGGGTACTCCGGTTTCCTCCCACAGTCCAAAGACATTCAGGTTAGGTGCACTGGCGATTCTAAATTGTCCCTAGTGTGTGCTTGGTGTGTGTGTGCGCACCCTGTGGTGGGCTGGCGCTCTGCTCAGGGTTTGTTTCCTGCCTAGCGTCCAGTGTTGGGTGGGATTGGCTTCAGCAGACCCCCGTGACCCTGTAATTAGGATATAGTGGGTTGGATGGATGGATGTTATGCCAGAAGGCACACTGATTTAAAAAGACGACTGCAAATCTTTCCCATTTAACACTAGAATTACCAGAGCCAACGAAAAAACTTGCTTGCGCTATAACACGCTTAACTTGACGGCTGTCAACTCACATGTACTGTGTGTCACCTTGCAGAGGAGCTTTGTTGTCGCTTCTTACAAGAGAAGGTGATGGATAAAGCAAAAGAGGATGCAACATCGACAAGCTTCTGTTCCAAGACCACCGCTTCCCCAGTCCCTTCAATGTAATAGTAACCACAGCACAGAGAGAAGTGTGTACATTGCAACAGGTACACATGTCGTAAACGTAGAAAGGACAGTCCTTGGGTGTGTGGGAACCATTAACATTTGAATCTGATGATTGCCTATAGTGTGGAACTGACCTCTGTGTACTATTCTTTCCTCTGCATGTCCTGGAGTACAAAAGAAACAGTACAGTGAACCCAAAAGTGAACACTGGCAAGATTGAAAAAAAAAACAAAAAAAACGTGGTCACTGATTACAAGCGCAAGAAAGCGTGCAAATGAATATGAATAATGTTGCATCAGTGCCACAATGTTTTCCGAAATGTACTATACAGGTCATAAAATGAGTTATTCCAAATATCGTACATACCTATGTCTCTGTTTTTTTTGTCAGTGCAGCTTTGACATCATGGACCATAAGGTGCATACTAATTGAGCGTGAGCAGGAACACTCAATAAAACTGAATAAAAAAAAAAATTAAAGTGATGGTGAGCTACGAAGAAGGCAGATTTACCAGCCTTTGTGTGTCAGTTTTTATCTCTCCAGATCAGAGAATTTCCAGTTCCATTGTCTCAAAACACCACTCACATCTACAGTTATTCCCAGTTTCAGATAAAAAGTAACCGCGTCAGATCTGGGGCAGGGGATGGCTATTGTATCGTGACTGAGAGAATAAAAGTGAAAAAAAAAACCCACAAATTTTTACAACTACTATAAATGTACACTGGCTGTTACAGACACAAATCAAATGTATGTTTATATTGTATAATATTAACAATTAGAGCAGCTCACTACTCTAAACAGTAAATTTTCCGGGGAGCTGGTTTCGAACTCACGACCTCCAAATTATAAGTCGGCAGTTCTAACCATAGCACCACTAAAGCTGTCGTATTGTACTTGCATCTTTTGTGAAAGTGTTTATTTGATATTTGACCATCAGCCTTCACACATTATACAGTTCATGTCTACACTTTGTTATTTATTACTAAAACATGAAAAACGTTTCTGTTTTAATGATGTGTTTGCATAGATTGTTGTAGACACAAAACACACATCAAATTATTTCCCCTTACAACTCTAGCTAGCTCACTCTCAGTTAATCAATCAAGGCAAGAACTGGGAGAACTTCTTGCCCATCCTGAGTCGGTTGGGGGGTGAGGGGGGTATAGCAGGCTGCTTGTCAACACATTTAGAAGACAAAAGATACTGACAGAGAGATGGGAAGGGGTTTAAGGTGGGCCGGACTTATGAGTTTTTTCATTGGCTCTGTTAATTCTGCCTCAATCAATTGATTGAAAAAAAGAACTATTTGATCCCAGAGCAAAATTGTTTTTTTATTTGTATTTTTTAATCAAAGCTCTTTAAATAAATACATGTATATATATATATATATATATATATATATATATATATATATACAAACACACACATACATACACTATGGTCTGAACACACATGAACACAAAAATGTAAATTTAAAAAGAAACAAAATGTTTGACCTCGCAATCCCAGTCCCAGTGAGGCGTTATGCAGGCATATTGCCTTTTGGTATAAAGGAAAGCTAATCTTGTTTCTTGACACACTTCTGCTCAATAATTTGTGGGCTAAAAGTCCTCAGTGTTGGTGTGTCAGAGAGAGGATGTGCAGTATTGTTCACAACGGCACTCAGTTCTGTTCCATTACTACCTTCAAGGGGCCCAGAGTGTGACTCATAACTGAACCTGTCCTTTTAGTTAGCTTGGTATTTCAGTGGGCCTCTCTTGAAGTGATGTCACCAGTCCATTACACCTTGGCGTAGAAAATCACACTGGCCATCACAGAGTTGTAGAAGATGTGAAGGATGTCACTACTATCATTAAAGAAACATAGTCTCCTAAGAAAAAACAGCCTGCTCTGCACTTTCTTCTATAGTTTGTCTGTGTTCTGAGACCAGTCCAACCTGTCATTAATGTGGAGAAGTACTTGTAGGAGTCCACCATCTCTACCATTACATCCACTCCCTGAATAGAGAATGGACACAGAGGCTGTTTAGTGCAGTGAAAGTCAATAAGCAGTTCCTTGGTTCTGCTGATGTTGGGGTGCAGACAATTCTCATTTCACCAAGAAACAAAGTTTTCCACCTGACTCCTCTCCTTTGTCTTATCCCCCTTATTAATACAACCCAAAAATGCAGAGTCTTCCTGCTGTTATATTTATAGTCTCAAGAGAGTGAAAAGAAGAGCAGACAGGCCTGTTCCTTGTGGTGCTCCAGTGTTGCTCACAGTCCTTGAGTGTCACAAACTGCAGTCTGCCTGACAGATAGTCCATTATCCAGGACACCTCAGGCTCGTCCACCTGCACATCTCTGAGTTTACCCCTTAACAGGGATGGCAGAATGGTATTGAAATCAGTAGAGAAATCAAAACATCTAATCCTCACAGTGCTGCCCGCTTTGTCCAGGTGAGAATAAGCCTTGTGGAGCAGACAGATAATTGTATCATCCACTCCAATCTTTGTCTGTTAGGCAAACTGCAGTTGGTCCAAGTTGTCCACCACAAGAGGACTCATACAGCCCAGGATCAGTCTCTCAAAGGTCTTCATGATGTGAGACACAAGTGACACTGGTCCGTGAAGAGACGCCTGCCTTATTTGAAACAGAAATGGTGCAGGATGTTCTCCATAACCTTAGGGACAGACTGAACAGATGGCAAAGGACACCACAAAGTTGGTCAGCACAGGCCTTAAGAACATGTTACTTGGAACACCTAATCTCGGAAGACTGTTTTTCTTATTGAAATTAGTACTAGAAAGCACCGCCGCCACTGCTACGTGACAGCAGAAAGTCACACAGCAGCGTGGAATTAGTTCTGACTGACATTCCCTTTCAGAAAAAGCATTAGGATTGCTCTTAATGATAGAAATAATATGAAGCATAAAATGCCACCTGAATCTGCTGACAGAGCGGAACAATAAATACACCGCTGCAAGTCAGTTAGCGCCACAGAACAGGCAGAGAAATGCTTTACCAAACAAAAACCCAGAGCTGTCACTTAACAGGAGCGTGCAGAGTGGATGCGTCTTCTTAGCATCATTTTCTGGAGATTGTACTCAGACAGGAGCTGCACTTACACCCAATGTTAAGTCTCTCCTAATGTGCAGTGCTTTTTTCAAACTAGCGTACACCATCTTTAATTTTAGGAAGCCTTCAATATGGACAACACGGCTGTGCAGCATCGCACATTGGGGCTGAAAGGCACCTGAGGCAGGATTAAAGAGTGGGGGAGGGGGTTGAATTCTTTTTGTGTGCTGTACTTATAGTTAAACACGACAGATCTGAAGCCATTTAAAGTTCTTAGTAAACTTGTCCACTGTAGGATGCATCAACAATGGAGATGGTGAGAAGGAATACAGAAACCAAATGTAGCACCACCACCTGCAACTGAACATTAACAAGGGAAAAAAGAGTTGGTGACAGACTTCTAGGGAGCCCCCTGAAATCAGTCCTCATAATGGTGAAGGAGTAGGACAATGAGATGAAAGTGATAAAGTACCAGGGGGTCCACGTCAACAGAAGAATAGGGGGATACACTGCTGGATAAAAAGGCCAATGTTCAGTGTGGGAAACAAGAGGACACCAAAAAACAGACGGATGGCTTTACTCCATTGAAAAGGGCTGAGTGACTGATTCATGGAAACAGCGAGTTTGAAAATTCACTCAAGTCCAAATATTTAGGATCTTTTCTAGGGGTACCACCAAATGTGTCCAGGCCATTTTAGAATATCTTTGTAGAATAAGCAATACTTGATCTCTTGCCACACTTGCTGTGCCGTACTCGATGACGTCAAAGGCACACAGGTATACGGGGGACAATGTGGATCATCAAATATGATCCTGTTAAATATCACCTTTATCTGAAAATACTGTTTAAATGAGGGCAGCACAGTGGTGCTTCTGCCTCACAGTAAGACCACCAGGGTTTGCGTCTAGGGTCCTACCTAGGTAGAATATGCATGTTCTCCCTGTGTCCGCGTGTGTTTCGTCCTACAGTCCAAAGACATGCAGGTTAGGTGAATTGGCTATGCTAAATTGGCCCTAGTGTGTGATTGGGGTGTGTGTGTGTGTGTGTGTGTTTGTTCACCCTCTGATGGACTGGCGCCCTTCACCAGGGTTTGTTCCTGCCTTAAACCCTAGGCTATCTGGGATTGGCTTCAGCAGACCCCATGATCCTGTTCAGGACTAAGCTAACTTTTTTCATTTTTATTACTATTTAATTTAATATTGTTTCTTTGTATCAGTATACTGCTGCTGGATTATGTGAATTTCCCCTTGGGATTAATAAAGTATCTATCTATCTATCTATCTATCTAGGTTAGAAAATAACTGACTGTTTAAATGAACATCAAATCATGATATGTCCACATATGATAAAAAAGAAAACAAATATTTCTTATATTCTTATCACATATGATAAAAAAGAAACATATTTCTTGGAGTGTGCTTACTTTAAAACACATACACATACTATTCATAGCCCTGGCATCTTCCTCTCACAAGTAGGCCTTCATCAAAAACTCCTAGCTCCTAACTCCGACTTAATAAGCCTTCAAACCTGAGACAACTTTAAAAGCCCAGTGGGAGTCGCTTCAAGCCAAGCAGAGGAATCACTTCCGAGGTCAGGTACGTTTCATTTATTTACTAAGGAAACACACAAATAGAACTCTCTCTCTCTCGAGTTGTTCCTGGGCACCACTGCACACCCAAAACTGCCAGCAGCCATTAAAATGCAGCATCTCTCAGCCAGGCTAAATGACAGCCATTCTCTAAGACAAGTAAAACGGTACTCTCCTCTAATTTCTGAACTGTGCTCATGCAGCTTCCTACGTGCCCTCTATAGCTTCTCTCTCAGGAGAGGTTTAGGTACCCTGGCATCTGCTGGTCAACTCTCCAAGAACCAGGCATAAAACAACTTTCAGAGCTTACGTCCATAAGTTGTGGACGTAAGCTGCTGGTTGAGGTTACAACAGGCTGGCTCTGTGGAAGTCTTTACAAAGACCCATTTGGTTTAATTTGACCATTGTTTAGTCTACAATATATGCACGTTTTAAAAGCTTAATATTGGATGTTCCAAAATTTGCTTTAGTTTAATTTTATCAGTGAATAGTTGCATTCTTCTATCCCGTTTTCTGTTTCTTCTCTGTGGTGGTGCATTGAGCTCTCTGTTGTTGCTGCTCATGACGCAGATGAAGATGGAGACTTATCAGGAAAGTCTGCTCCATCACAGGGTGAACCTTGGCCTTGACCTTGTTGCAGAAATAGAGAATGGAGGCAAAATTGGATGCCATCATAAAATATTCCCTCCATCCCCTGCAGGAGGAGCTCTCTTGGAGCACTTTTAGCCATAGGCTCATTCCACCACGGTGTGTGCCAAGAAAGGGCCAATGCCAATGCTTCCTCCCGATGTCCCAAAATAAATGCTTACACTCTAAGCTCATTTTGCTATTACTGCACAATATGCATTTTATTTATTTATTTGTCTATCAATTGCTTTATTAAATTATTTGACACTGTGCCTTTGTTTTTATTATGTTTTTGCTGCTGTATGCATCTAAATGTCCCACTGGGATTAATTAATTTTATGTAATCTAATCTAAATTAAATTAAATTATGTTAAATAGAATATCTATTGGGGGCTGGTCAGTCTTTTGTCCTTGAACCCCAGCAGATTTTGTTCTATTTCCTGTCCTTCCTGGCTACCTGACCTTATCATTAGATGCATCTTTAAAGACCAATACTGATTCAACTTAATACAAGGATAACTGTCCATTTGTCTGTCTGTGTATCCATCCGGTTGCTACGCCTCTATCATTTCAAAACATTTTTTGTAATAAAATTCATTTCACTTGTCATTCCAACAGATGGCACACTCACCAACATTAACACTGCTTTTACAAATCCCATAACAACCCAATGAGGACTTTCTGGGTCGCAGATTATGAATCTGAAATTGTTCCAAATTCAAGATAGCAGATCCAATATGGCTGACCAAAATTTGTTCACATGTACTGTATTGGGGGGGTCATTACTTTTTTTTTTCTCTGACCACAATGTCGCTGAAATGGTTCTTTTGTCAAATATCATTTCCCTTCACACTTAAAAAAAAAACCAAAGTTAAAAGTGTGTTTTAGTTGTCTGTTGTGGTCTCTTCCCTATACCACATGCTTCGCACCATTGTTTACAATGCATCCAAAGGTTCGCTTCAGTACTGGGTGACATTCAGGTCATTGACATCTATGGGCACTTCACACTGTGCCTGCCCACCACTAAGAAAGTGCAGGATGAATGCTTCAGGGTGCTCAGAGGCAAAAGTATAAAAGCCAACTCCTTGCATCCTGTTCAGAGTTGATCAAGCGATACACAACTTGGAACAGTGATCTCCCACTGAATTAATTTGAAAATGGGTAACGCTTTAGTTTAGGTACTGTAAAAATGCATGTGATAGTCACTTACTGTTATGTAAGAAGACTTTAACAAGGGCTTCTTTTGGTCTTCATTATTCTTTTATTAAACACCAGTAGATGGGTTATTCATCTCTGTGTAGTGTAGCATATTGAGACACGGTGGTAAAATGGCTTGCTAATATGAAGGATTCAGAGGTCTTGTTACTAAATATGGACAAGCAAGAGAGGTGTATCTCAGTTAAACCACCTTAAAGTGATGTTTTTATTAGTAGGTCACCTAACAGAGATGAATAAACACTTTACTGATACTTTTTATGTATTATGAAGACCCAAAGAAGTGTTGGTTAAGGTCTTGTTATATAATAATTCTATCAGACAGTTGTGGCGAGCGTCCTCTTCTACGCGGTGGTGTGCTGGGGAGGCAGCAAAAAGAAGAGGGACGCCTCACGCCTGGACAAACTGGTGAGGAAGGCAGGCTCTATTGTAGGCATGGAGCTGGACAGTCTGACATCCGTGGCAGAGCGACGGGCGCTGAGCAGGCTCCTGTCAATCATGGAGAATCCACTGAACAGGATCATCTCCAGACAGAGGAGCAGCTTCAGCGACAGACTGCTGTCACCGTCCTGCTCCACTGACGGACTGAGGAGACCCCACACTATGCGACTCTTCAATTCCACCCGGGGGGGTAAACGTTAACATTATACAAAGTTATTGTCTGTTATACCTGCATTGTTATCACTCTTTAATTTAATATTGTTTATTATCAGTATGCTGCTGCTGGAGTATGTGAATTTCCCCCTGGGGATTAATAAAGTATCTATCTATCTATCTATCTAATAGTAAATGAGTAACTGATGTGCTTTTGCAGTACCTAAAGTAAGGCGTTACCTGAAAATGTTATTGTTTCATTTTCACATGTCTACAAATGCTGATAGTCTACATAGAAGACACCCGGGCAACACCAGGGTTAGTGTCACATGTGCAGTTGGGAACCACCTTCCCAGCTATGGTGAGGCAAGCAGTTCCACCCCAGGATGAAAGGTGGCTCTGACATAAATGGTTTGGTCTCCTTCTCCACTCGCATCAAAAAGCCACCAAAGGAAGACATGTAGCTCTTAGCTCCGCCTCGCTCCCCCGAGAAGACTCCGCCCCTTCGGGCACCAGCGCTATAAATACCAGGCCACTAGGGAGCCAGGAGTCAGACCCGAAACAGCAGGACAGAGCATCTGAATCTGAAGAGCATCAAGCCACACAAATGACAGTGGAATCAGGGCTAACCAGAGCCAAAATTGTTTGTTTTGCATGGATGTACTTCAGTTAAGATTAACAGGGGTGACCGGGCTGCCACCCCAACGTTTAGCATGCTGGCAATAGTTTTGTTCACGGCCACGTTACACTAGTAAACCTATAAAGCACAGTTCATGTTTAACCCTTTTACTTAAAGTTCTCACAATCGCTTGACCCTTAAAGGTCTTTTGCTTTTGATCCTGCGTTACTTGTAGAAAAAAAAAAAAAGGAATTTAAACAACAAAACTTTGTTTCTTCATGAAAAGTTCTAACTGGCATACTTAAAGCCTACAAATTAGGAGAAGCAAACACACTATGTATGAAAAAAAGATGAGGAGTGTAATATCACAATATGAATTTCCAGGTAAGGTACTGCACTGAATACTAGGATTGAAAATCCTGTATTTGTGTCTTGGCATGTTGCTCCACATTTCTACTGGCAAAATGAATATTATGTATGGAAAGTTTGTTCTCTAGTTTTTAACAAGCTACAAACTTGCTTTTTTTATTATATGGAAGTCTGCACGTAAATCATATTTAAAAAAAAATATTGATTCAGTCTTTTTTTCTCTCTTTGGTCTATTCCCACATGAACAAACTTCTTTATTCTTAGCTTCCCAAAGGATAGAAACAAAAAAGAGATGGACTTTTAAAGCTTGAATAGAGTACTGCAAATTCATAGTCTCAAAGCCCTGCATTAATAAAAAAAAATAACAGATAAAAAGATTGGGGTAATGAATCAGGCTACTTTAGAGATTGTTAGTAGCCAAGAAGGAATTTTAAAAGCCTGCGGCTGTGATAATTCTCAAATTCATTCTTCTTAAGTCTGATTGGTGTGAGAGCTGATTGGAGCCATCACACGCTCCACTTTGTTGATACCGTTTGTTTATTCACTGTAGACCACAAAAAACACAGGGTGAAAAGTTCTAGCCTGATCGGTGTTTAAAGACTCAAGTCTGATCATACATAAATAAATAGTTATGTGAGAAGGGAAGCAATATCAGTGTGCTTTGATGTAATAGCTTTGGTCATTATATTGTTTTTAAAAGGCTTGTACCAGTTAATGGACTTTTCATCAGGGCAGCCATCCTCTTCTATTTAACATCAGCCTTTAGAAATGTTAGCACTACAGCATTTCTAATATTGAGAATGTTACTTTGAATAAATGAGTAACAACAAGTTGCTTAAATTTATAGACAGCAATAAACTAAAGGAAAAGGCGTAAAACCATCAAAATCCCCTGTAGATGGATCAGAACACAATTGAGACGGGATTTGACAAATGACAGTAGACCATTTAGTCTAGTGGTCGCCAACTCCGGTCCTGGAGGGCCGCAGGTTTTCATTCTAACCCTTTTCTTAATTGGTGGTCAGTTTTTGCTGCTAATTAATTCCTTTTCATTTCATTTAAATTGACTTGTTTGTTAAGATTTGTTTGCCTGAATTGCTTCATTTCTTTTCTTAAATGGCACCCAAACAGAAATGAAATGTGAAGTGAGTGAACCAACAGAAGTCAGGGCCTCAGACTTCAACCAGTTGCTTAATTATGCGCCAATTCTTCTTGCTAATTAAACCCGTTCTTTAATTCCATGGCTTGTTGCTCCTCTCATTCTGCAATAACAGACATTTATGAAATTGTTGATATTCTCTTTTCTAAGGGCACTGTTAAAATGTTTTGTGGACCTGAGACCTTCATCTATCTTTATGTTCAGATATTGTATGATGGTCACAGTTTGCTGGTCCTGTTGTGGCTCATTTTGTATCTCATTACTGTTGGGCTGCTAATTAAGGAAAAAGGAACAATTACAGGGTCAGAGTCTTCAAGAACAAGTCAATTAAAAGTTAATTCAAAAGAAGTTAATTAGCATCAAAAACAGGTCACTAATTAAGAAAAGGGTTAGAATGAAAACTTGCAGCCTCTGCGGCCCTCCAGGACTGGAGTTTGAGACCACTGATTTCGTCTGTCAAGCCCATTTGTTTAACTACTAGCTAAGCTGTCCCAATATCTCATCCAAAGGTTGTCAAGGTCTCTGCTTTAATAACATGTCTTGGTAGTTTGTGCCAGATTTTTACAACTCTTTGCATAATGAAGTCCTTCCTGGATTCAGTCTTAAATGCACTTCTCCTTAATTTCCAGGAATGTCCACAAGTGGGTGATTCATGTGCACAAAAGTAAAGATGTCATGGGGGGTCAGGCAGGGACTGGTGTTGCCATCACGAGCCGAGGTCGTGTCCTGAAAGTTAATATTCTGTGGGTATAAGGAGAAATGTCGGGGAGACTTGGAAATAATGAGGGGCTGCCTCTGACCACTGTGTGGAAAGTAAGCTTCTACTTTGTTAGGTGCATTCAAATATAAAGGAAAAAGCACCTACTGATTAAACTTGTTTAATTGGTTTCTACCCTGCTCTCTTGTGTGTTTTAACAATTCTGCATTTATATGTGTACCAGTCCTGTATTTACTAATTAGTACACTAATATACTAGATGTGGAAAAATGTGTTGGTACCCCCTCCTTGAGAAAACAACCCATAACTATCTCTGAAATAACCTCAGACTGACTAACGTAATTGGCACCCGCATTGTTTAGTCCATATTTAACAAAAATCAGACTTTGCTTTAGAGTTTTGATTCAGTGAAATATTTCAAATAGTAACACAAATGAAAATGGCATGGGCAAACACAGTGGGACCCTTAACCTTATATTTGGTTGCACAAACATTAGAGGCCATCACTGCACACAAGCAATCCCTGGAGCTCTCCATGAGACTTCTGCACCTGTCCACAGGCCGGCAGGCCCACTTATCCTGAGCAAACTGCTCCAGTTGTGACAGGTTTGAAGGGGGTCTTCTCCAGCCTGCATATTTAAGTTCTTTCCATAGAGGTCTGATGGGATTCAAATTGGAGCTGACAGAAGGCCACTTCAGAATAGTCCAAATGTTTTGTTCTTCGCCATTCTTGGTTGCTTTATTTTGCAGGTTTTGGCTCATTACCATGTTGCAGGATCTATGACCTGTGACTGTGACACAGTTTACTTCACTCAGAGGATGTCTCGATAGTCTTGAGATTTCATTGCTCCCTGCACAGACTCAAAGCGCCCCAAGAGAGACGCAGCAAAGCAGCCTCAAAACATAAGTGAGCCTCCTCCGTGTTTCACAGTAGGTACGGTGGTCTTTTCTTTGAAAGCCTCATTTTTTCGTCTATGAATTTAGAGTTGATGTAACTTGCCAAAAAGCTAAAGTTTTGTGTCATCTGTCCAAAGGACGTTCTCACAGAAGCATTATGGCTTCTTAATATGCATTTTAGCAAATTCCAGTCTGGCTTTTTTTATGGGTTTTTTTTCCAACAGTGGAGTCCTCCTGGGTCTTCTTCCATTGAGCTCACTTCACTCAAAATGTGACAGATGCTGAGATCAGACACTGATGGACCTTGACCTTGGAGTTCAGTTAGTATCTCTTTGGAAGTTGTCCTTGGCTTTTTGTGTCTTATTCTAACTGTCCTTCTGCCCTCTCTTACTAAGGCCCTTCACCCATTACTGCTCAGTCACCCAGTTCTAAAAGGAGTAAAGGTTGTTCCAAACTTCTTCCATTTAAGAATTAGGGATACCTCTGTGCTCTTGAGAATCTTCAATGCTGCAGAATTTTACATAGCCTTCCCAGGATCTGTGCCTCAGCATAATCCTAAATTCTGCTGGGAATTCCTTCAATTCCACTTCTTGATTTGGCTCATCTGTTGGGCCTTTCCTAATCATGTCCAGCCAACTCAATTGACCACAAGCGAACACCACACAAGGTGCAAAAACATCTCAAGGAAGATCAACAGAATGGGTTGCACTTTGAGCCTCATTTTCAGGGGTCTGTCAATGTGATATTTTAGTTTTTTGTTTTTATAAAGTTTGCAAAAATTCTTAAAATTCTGTTTTTTGCTTTGTCATACTGGGGTAATGAGGGTTGCACTTAAGGGAAACAAATGAATGAAATGATTTTAGCACAAAGCTGAAACAAAAAAAGATTAAAGGAATATGAATACTTTCTGAAGGCACTGTAAGCTAAAAAAAAATCAAATGACAAAACTGTGTCACTGAAAAACTTCTCTTCCTCCTCCTCCTCTTCATCGTTTCCCAATTGTACGTGGAGTTGATGTGTCTGATCAACTTTCTTCAAACAGCTCGTTCCTGCATCTCCTCTTCAGCCAACTTTAACACTGTCTATTATTATAAGGATCTGAGCGTGAGTAAGGTACTATTATTATTATTATTAATTGTAAGAATGTTGCATGCCATAAACGTTTAGCAAAAAATAAACCAAAGCACAATGTCAGAAGACGGGCCTCATTTTAAAGACTGACATCAGTGGTTTTATGGATAGAGGCACCGTTTCTCTTGCTTCCACGTTGGTGCCCTTGTGTATTGACCTTCATGTGCTTAAGACCAGTCATTGGAATTTTACCTACAAATATATCCGGTGACTTTTATGTACGCATGAAGTAACTCAGACAGATGTAAGAGTTTTATCTGATAAACAGACTAAGCAGAGCCTCCATCTTCATGAGAAACGAGAGAGGAAATCTAACAGCTGCCAGGCCACACACGACGTTTTCATTATGTCAAAGCTGAAGATGTATAGTGGAGTGAAAGATCAATAATAATGATAATGATAATACATTTTATTTATATAGCACCAATAAAAGAAATAAATGGATTAATTAATGTCTAATACATGACTTTATGCAAAGACAGGAGAACAACAACAGTACTGTAAACACAAAAAGTTTAATTTTCAGTATATGGTACCTTTCCATAGTGAACACAACCCTAAAGAGCTATGGCACAAGCACTTGACTTGATTTTTTACAAGGTGAACATAGGCACGTTAAATTACTTGCTTTGGGAAATATGGAGAATCTAGATCTTAGACATTAATGGCATTACTTTGGATGGGTCCCAGGGTTACGATGGACCCCATGAAAGCCTAAAAAAAATTGTGAATGATCCCTGAGAGAAAGATTTTAAAACATGCTATAGTGCTATAAATCAATCACTGTGTGCATACTGGAGCAGACCGCTGAAAGCTCTTTACAGGTGGGACCAAAGGGCTGTTTACAAGTGCTACCTACATATGCAGGGTTTCTTTAAACTATGGGTTACAACTCAAAATGGGACATGGGTTGGTGCCGGAGGGTCATGAGTCACTGTTGTACTTAATGTGAATTTGGCATGGTGGATCACTGCAGGCTGATGAAGCAATCAACATTGCTCTGAAGACCTAACAAAGAATGAGTCTCGAAGACACTAAGAAGGAAAGGACTGGGTCGCAACAAAAAAAGTTTAAGAAATTCTGGGCTAGTGGCTTTATCTTTTACATTAGTAGGATTCGAGAAAGAGGACAAAGTCTTCCACTGGAAAAGAAAAAATTGGAGCCCTATGCAGACATCCTCAGTGATGAAATATGTGAAGGCAATTGCTGATACTGTGTGGTAATGACAGTTGGGAATAGCGTGAGGTTAATTGTGTCTTGTTCATAGTTTAGATTTGTCATAGCCCGTAATTTTTTTTTTGTACTTTATTTCACCTTAAAAAATTTCTTATATTAGGAATTTGTTCGTTTTCGCATACCCCTTGGGGTCAGAGCGCAGGGTCAGCCATTGTACAGCGCCCCTGGAGCAATTGCTGGTTAAGGGCCCAGCAGAGTAGGATCTCTTTTGGCAGTGATGGGTATTCGAACCGGCAACCTTCGGGATACCAGCGCAGATCCTTACAGTAGCCTCAGAGCCACCACTCCGCCCAGATGACAGTGAAGTAATCTGTCTCATTAGGTCCTCAGGGTATGGTTTTGCCATTTGTTTTGGTCTGAATCGTGCTACTGAGACGACTTCAAATCCCAGTAGTCAGCAGTAGTGTGCAGAGGCTGATGGGAATAGGCCTTAATTGGCACACACTTTAAAGGAAATCAGTGTACAGAGGAAACAGGTCAGAGTGGAGCTGCAGCAGTCTTGTACACAGAGAGTGGCTGTTAAGCGTGATGCTGGTCAGAAGTACAAGGTGGATTTGGCCTTTATTTTGTGGATCTGTGCATGACGTTATTCATCCATTTACAGATATGCACATTCTAAGTGGTAGCATTCTCCATAGCTAAGTTACTGAACATTTCCTAATACCAGAGCAAGGTTTCAGTAATCAGCAAACACTGGCGCACCAACGGGACCCCCATGTTACTACAGGGTATTTTGCACACTGACTACAATGTCAAAGCCACAACACTCACCCTTTTTGTCTTAGATGTGCTGTAAATACGGATGCTTCTCTTTCAAATAATGATCAGCAGTGACTATTCGCTGACTGCAGCAGGTAAGAATTTGACAATTGTTGATAATTTAAACTATTATTATTTTACGTGTGGCGGTGGCTTTTATTCAAGGAAACTTGTATGTTTCACAAAATATTAACTGTTTTAAAGGTAAACTATTCAGACCGCGTCACTTTCCTCGCACTTTAATGTGTTGCAGATTTAATTTTAAATAAATCAAAGTATACAAGACAACTCATTAGGACAAAGTGAAAGGGTCCGTGTTGGCTCTTTAGCCAAAAAAGCCCAGCAGCGGCTCTACTTCTTGCGTAGGCTGAGAAAAGCCCATCTTCCACCAGCTATTCTAACAACATTCTACAGAGGAGCCATAGACAGCATCCTGAGCAACTGCATCACTGTGTGATTTGGAAATTGCACAGTCAGGGATCGTAAAGCCCTACAACAGATAGTGAAGACAGCTGAGAAGATCATCGGTGTCTCTCTTCCTTCCATCATGGACATTTACACTACACACTGCATCCGCAAAGCCACCAGCATTTTGAATGACCCAACACACCCTGTTTACAATGTGTACACTTCTGCCATTGGGAAAAAGGTACCAAAGCATTCGGGCCCTCATCGCTAGAATGTGTAACAGTTTTTTCCCCCAAGCAGTCAGGTTCCTGAACACTCATGGACCGATCTGATATCTGATATATGTGTTCTGTTCTGCAGTGTTGCACATGGTTGCACATGTATGCACATTTGACTCACGTACACCTTGTTATATATTATGTGTCTTTATGTTATGTGTCATGGATTCTTTGTTGTCCTGTGTTCTATGTAGCACCATAGTCCTGCAGGAACGTTGTTTCATTTCACTGTATGCTGTACTACTGTATATGGATGAAATGACAATAAATACTCTTGAATCTTGTCCTCCTTACCCCTCCTTGCAAGGTAATATCATCCTGTCCCATAGATTCTCTTATCAGTGCTAAGCCAATGACAGGCAGCTGAACCTGTCATACCCTCCAGAGGACCTCACAATATCAACTACAGTCTCTACCTGTCTCACTAAAATTGCAACCTGAAAGAAGGAACACCATCTCCAGTTGTACATTGCAAAGATGGACCTTCTTGTTACTCAAACTTGTGCATCTATTCGGCACCCCATCTTTGTTCAGCTTGCTGCATTGCCACTAACACCGGCCAAGTTTGTAAGTAATTGTGGGGTGCCACCCCTGAAATGGGGGGACCATGTAGAAAAAGTGCAGTGTGACTCAAACCACCTACAACTGAACACCAGCAAAACCATGGAGCTGGTGGTGGATTTTAGGAGGCCCAGGCCCCTTATGGACCCCGTGATCATCAGAGGTGACTGTGTGTAGAGGGTACAGGCCTATAAATACCTGGGAGTGCAGCTGGATGATAAATTGGACTGGACTGCCAATACTGATGCTCTGTGCAAGAGAGGACAGAGCCGACTATACTTCATTAGAAGACTGGCGTCCTTCAACATCAATAAGGTAAGATGCTGCAGATGTTCTACCAGACGGTTGTGGCGAGCGCCCTCTTCTACACGGTGGTGTGCTGGGGAGGCAGCATAAAGAAGAGGGACACCTCACACCTGGACAAACTGGTGAGGAAGGCAGACTCTATTGTAGGCATGGAGCAGGACAGTTTGACATCCATGGCAGAGCGACGGGCGCTGAGCAGGCTCCTGTCAATCATGGAGAACCCACTGCATCCACTGAACAGGATCATCTCCAGACAGAGGAGCAGCTTCAGTGACAGACTGCTGTCACCGTCCTGCTCCACTGACAGACTGAGGAGACCCCACACTATGCGACTCTTCAATTCCACCCGGGGGGGTAAACATTAACATTATACAGAGTTATTGTCTGTTATACCTGCATTGTTATCAGTCTTTAATTGAATATTGTTTTTTTTTTTTTTTTATCAGTATGCTGCTGCTGGAGTATGTGAATTTCCCCTTGGGATTAATAAAGTATCTATCTATCTATTCATTTTTACATGGTGTGACCGTAACGTATGCTAATCCTTTTAAATAAAAGTCGGCAATGTGCACTTTAATCACACCTGAATTTTCTGATTTGTAACTTTAAACTGTAGAACAGAGGGCTAAATCATGGAAAGATGCGCCTTTCATCCAAATAATTATGGTGGGGGAACGTTGATGTAAATATCAAAATGGGAGGGCAGTGAACAAAAAGAAGCTGAAACAAATGCACAGGAATATTTAACGTGCACACAATCATAACAAGTAGGAGGACCAAGTAGCAAAGCAAAAATCCAGCCAGATATTCAGGTGACTACATCAACAAGGGAAAATGCAACATCATAGGTGTGAACTCCAAAGACTCCAGTCACTCATGAAAGCAGAATTCTAATCCCAGTAACCTGAAAAGTGGTTTAGAAAATAAATACTAATAAAAGGCAAAGCCTTCACTGACTGACTGATTCACTCATCACTGATTCTCCAACTTTCCGTGTAGGTAGAAGGCTGAAATTTGGCAGGCTCATTCCTTACAGCTTCCTTACAAAAGTTTCATTTCAAAATTCTACGCGTAACGGTCATAACTGAATCCTACTTACGTACATATATACATCTATAGCCTGCAGCTCGGTCGTCGTGTGAGGCGGAGTTGCGTCCCCCATCTCCACGCCTCCCACGTAATTGGCTGCCTGCCTATATAAGACCGTCTGTCGCTCCGGTCTTTTCATTCCCTTCCTTGCTTCGCCGCGGTATTCATGTCTCCCTGCTGATAACTACAGCCTTTTTATTTAATCAACGGCTTCTCCTCTGTTTTATTGTTCGTTTATTACGCTTATAGTTATTGTGTAGGTATTTTGGACATAGTTTACATTGTTCAGGTACCCATTCCTTTTACCGTTCCAACCATACCCCCATTAACACGTCTATCGAGGTGATCACCATCAATCAAAGAACTGTCACTTACTGAGTGGTTTCCATGCCCGGAGAAAAGCTCAAAAGCTGTATGTGAAGTTATCGATGAAGCCGGCTGTATGCTTACAACACTTGACAGGTGCTGAATGTCACTTCAACACAAGTCCTGCAAATACTAACGTAATTGAAACAAACCATGAAACTCAAACCGATTATGACAGCAGCAATCCAAGCTGTGAGAAAACAGTAAAAAGGACGAGTGTCAGACGTCGTGGTACATTTTCTGATGCAGCTAGACGAAAACAACTTTGTGACGCTGCTGCTAAATATTCGCAGGCAAATCCACAACTTAATAACGGGAATGCCTGTTAAACATCTTAGATTCAAGAGTACCGATTTGGGTAGTGAACACTTCGATGAATGAAACCTGTTATCTTTACAATGGTTGACAAACACGGAATGTAACTTGAACACAACACGTCCTCCTGATTGAAAGAAATAATGATAATCAAATCCTTGATGACAGCAACACTCATAACAGTCACAAAACAATTACATTGACAATCATGTTAGGTTATTTTTAAAATGTTTCCTTTTCTTTTTCATAACTTCTTTAACATACTACTTCTCCGCTGCGAAGCACGGGTATTTTGCTAGTTGACTAATAAAGCTCAAATTGCAAGATTAAATGCAAAACTGCAGTGAGATGCAATGAGAGGAGGACTGAGTCTTCTTATTATGGCAAACTACACCTAAACAAATAGCCAAGACAAAAAGTGACAGAAAAATAATGCTTGATCATTCACTGAGAAGACCACGATAAAAATAACTTTAAACATTAAAGTGTGTTATGCCTCTCTACAGATAGGCACAATCAAATTGCTTATATTACCTTAACAAAATGCTTAGAACTGCTTTGCACTTTAATGATTAAAACCACTATTATATAAACAAAACACACTTTTAGAAACATCTGTATCTTACACATTCTGTATGCTTCCTAGAATGTGATCAATATAGTGGGGACGGATTCTCATAACAAGAGTAAACATTAAAAAATAACATCTAAAAGAAGCCAAAACATGCCTGGCTGCGGTTGTCATCTTTCATTTTGTTTCCACAGGTTAAAATCCCACTGAGGTACAACATCTCTTTTATAAAGAATACCTGTTGGCAGACAGCTGCAACATTTAAAAACAGAAGAGCCGCATACATTTAGAAACAAAGGCAGGAACTTTAGATTATGACTTAAAGCAAGTTGTGCCAGGGGAATAAATTTCACTTGATCCTTCTTTTTAATTTTGGCACCTGCTCTAAATGTAAAATGGCTATAACAACGTTCATTTTGCACTGTGGATGACACATAAGATGTGGATTGGCAAATAAGGTAGCTCAAATAGAGTACAAGAGGCAAAAAATAAAATAAAGACAAAAAAATGTACAACTGTTTTACACAGGAAGAGGCATTATTAGGACTGGCAGGTAGGAAAATATCCATAAAACATACCACATAGAATATCATAACAGAGTGGAAGAAACCATAAATACCTATTCACTGCATTTAGAAATTACAATATTGTGGAAAAGGGAACCCAGCCTCCATTTTGGAGCCGGGCACAAGCCTGGACAAATGGAAAGGGTTGGCATCAGGAAAGGCATCTGGCAGTAAAAATAATGCTGAAACTACTATTGGTGTAGTCTATTCAAAAAATAGCAACCAAATATTAAAATAGCTACAGAAGAGGAAGAAGAAGAAGATGATGATGATGATGATCAAGGAAAAGGGGCTGCTCAGTAGTTTGCACAAATGGATCTGGAATTCTTGCTTCAGACTCCATGCTCGTTCATTGCCAGTGTACATGGAGGACCACAATTTCAGATAGTGATGGCCTGGAGAGGTATATCCCTGGAGGGTCACACATATCTTTGTGTGCCTTTAAGTACTGGGAGGAAATCCTCAGAGCCACTGTCAGACCAAACACTGGAGCAGTGGGCCCTGAGTTCCTCCTGGTGCATGACAATGCCCGGCCTCATGTTGCCAGAATGTGTAGACAGTTCCTAGAATTTACAAAAAAACAATTACAGAAATGAGCCACAACAGTCCTCAAACAAAGTTATATGGACTGATGAGACAAAGGTTAACTTCTACCAAAGTGATGAAAAGGCCAAAGTATGCAAAAGGGCACAGAAGGGACCTGCTCATGATCCTAAACTTACAAGCTCATCTGTGAAGCATGGTGGAGGTTGTTTCATGGCTTCTTCTGGAACAAGTTCAATTATTTTAATTGATGATGTAACTCATGATGGTAGTAACAGAATGAACTCTGAAGTCTACAGAAACATAACGCCTGCCAATTTACGAAGGAATGCATCCAAACTAATTGCAGGAACTTATGCAGCAAGACAATGATCTGAAACACACAGCCACCTAAACAAAGAAGTTCATCGGGGGAATATATTGAAGGTTTTGAACTGGACAAGTCAATCACCAGATCTTAACCCAAATGGACGTACATTACACATAATGAAGAGAAGACTGAAGGAAGAAACGCCACAAAACTGACAACAACTGTGGTAAAAGCCTGGAAAGGCATAACTAATGAAGAAACAGGAAATCTGGTGGAGTCTGTGGGTCGCAGGCTTGATGCAGTTATTGCGAGCAAGGGATATTCAACCAAATATGAAAGATTTTTGAATAGCTGAAAATGTTCTGTTCCAAAATTTTTGCTCAACTGAAAAACTGGGAGGTTTGATACAAAATGTGCTCTGCTTTATGTTGTTTAATATACCAGAGGATAAAAGCCGAAACTCTGATCTCTCTTCTCATATTCATCTTTTAATCTTACACAAAAATGACTTCAGTGTACAGTTGTGGCCAAATATTTTGAGAATGACACAAGTGTTGGTTTTCACAAAGTTTGCTGCTTCACTGTTTTGAGATCTTTTTGTCAGATGTTTCTATGGTAGACTGAAGTAGAATTACAAGCATTTCAGAAGTTTCAAAGGCTTTCATTGAGAATGACATGAAGTTTATGCGCAAAGTCAATATTTGCAATATTCACCCTGGCAGGTTGTCTGTCAATCACCTTCTGGGCCCAATCCTGACTGATGGCAGCCCATTCTTGCAGAATCAGTGCTTGGAGTTTGTCAGAATTGGTGGGCTTTTGTTTGTCCACCTGCCTCTTGAGGATTGACCACAAGTTCTCAATGGGGAGTTCCATGGCCATTGACCCCAAATGTCGATGTTTTGTTCCCCGAGCCACTTAGGCATTGTTGGTCACCAAACTGTTCTTGGATGGTTGGGAGTAGTTGCTCAAGCAGGATTTTTTGGTCCCATTCTTTATTCATTGCTGTGTTCTTAGCCCAAACTGTGAGTGAGCCCCCAATGAGTGGCTGAGAAGCAACCCCACGTGACATGAATGGTCTCAGGATGCTTTGCTGTTGGCGTGACACTCAACTTTTCTTTTTTCCAGATGTTCCAAACAATCGGAAAGGGGACTCATCAGAGGAAATGACTCAACCCCAGCAGTCCAATCCCAGAATATCACTCTGTCCCTGATGTTTTTCTTGGCTTCTTTGCTGCCTTTCTTGACACCAGGCCATCCTCCAAAAGTCTTCGCCTCACTCACTGTGCGTGCAGATGCCCTCACACCTGCCTGCTGCCATTCCTGAGGAAGCTCTGCACTGGTGGTGATGACAATGTGAATTGGTCATTAGATGTTGACATGGAGAGAAGAAATAATGCATGATATGGTACATTACGACCAAACTGCTGTGATATGTCCAGTGAATTTAATTGTGTGATGCTTCAGCGTGGTATGACAAAAGGACAAAATAATCGTGATCAAGTGCAAGGGTGCTGCTCACCTTTTCTTTCTTCTGGATGCCACAAACAATCAGAAAGGGGATTCATCTGAGAAAATGACTTGACCCCAGCAGTCCTCAGCAGTCCAATCCCCATACCTTTTGCAGAATATCAGTCTGTCCCTGATGTTTTTCTTGGCTTCTTTGCTGCCCTTCTTGACACCCACCAGGCCATCCTCCAAAAGTCTTTGCCTCACTCACATCTGCCTGCTTCCAGTTCCTGTGCAAGCTCTGCACTGGTGTTGCCCCGATCCCGAGCCATGAATCAACTTTAGGAGATGCTCCTGGCATTTGCTGGACTTTCTTGGGTGCCCTGCAGCCTTCTTCATAGTTTTTTTTAGGGGGGGATTAAGTTCATTTTCATGGCAAAGAGGGACTTTGCAGTTCATTGCCATTCATCTGCTCGCTTCTTCATAACAACATTCTGGAGTCTATGCAAATTACCATCATAAAAACTGAGGCAGCAAACTTTGTGAAAATTAATATTTGTGTCATTCTCAAAACATTTGGCCATGTCTGTAGAGCAAACACAAATTCATTTGCTGTTCCAATACTTTCGGAGGAGGCTGCACATGTGAGATTTCAGTTTTAGATTTTTAATAAATTTGGAAGCCTTTTCCGAAAACATGTCGTCACATTGTCATTATGGGATACCGAGTGCGGCTTGATGGGCAAAACTGTCAAATTTACCCATTTAAAGTTAAATCTGCAACACAGTAAAGTGTGCAGAACTGGAAAGGATCTGAATGCTTTCTGGACCCACTATATGTGAATGGCACCCCAAGGGTTGGGCCTGCTTTGTGTCCAGTGGCACTGGGGTAGTTTGCAGCCTCCTGTGATTTCGAATGTTACGGATGAAACCATCTCCAATCATTATTATAGTTTTTCACTGTCTTAGTTTTTCAAATGTTTTTTTAAATGACATCTAATTTCCAGTCCGAGGATGAAGTGGCCACAAGGTGATGATGTGCACAACAGATGCAAGCATCCTACAATTTTTAAGTTACAGCTATATTAATATACACACATGCACAAGCACGCACACACACGAATGCAAAAATGAATAATTAAACTTCCCCGGGCTTCATGTGTTAAGAACAGAGAAGGTGCGCCGGTAGCATTTTCACTTCAAATTTGTATTGTCTTTAGTCTCCCTGATTCATCTGCATTTCTAACACCTGCTCCAGTCAGATGTGAAGTAGAGCACTATCCTGGAAAACATCTTTCATCTTTACTGTGTTACTCGAACAAAAACACACTGTTCAGCGAGATCATTATCTACCAAGAAATCAGGACACACGCTCGATAGCTGAATGCCGTATCCTTACCCATCGTAACCTTTATTGAATCGTTTCAACATCTAAAATAGTCTTTCAAAGACAAAATCATTCGAGACAACCTTATCAAAAAGATAAGGTCAAGATAAGCAATTTCTTGGTACTTTTAAGTTACATTTAACATGTATTAGAAAGGCCTGAATAAGCAATTACACTGTGCATTGTGATTTGTATTCATATGCATTATACATCAACCAATTAAGAAGAATGCATTTTAGCTGTTTTAAACCCAGACCTCGGGTCATATGGTTGTTAAAGGAACTGCTTAAAACCTTTTATTCCTGTTAAGCAGGATAAACATTGCATCTCTGAGTGAGGTAAGATGGAACAAAATACCTGAAACACATCACAGTAGCGAAGCTCTAAAATGCAAAGGTCTGCTCATTTTCAAATTCTGATTTAATATCTGTGGAATCTGTGCCATCTCAGTAAAGTGCAAAATAAACGCTGCATTCAGAGGTTCTCAGTTTGGAGGCTGTGGTACCCCCATGGGGATGACAGGTTAAATAAGCACGTCATCTTTTTAACGGATAAAGCCTTAAATAGCTAAGGCTCTGCTTTGCTTATCTGAACATATCATTGCTTACAAACCTGACCGCACATTGAGAACTCAAAATGTTGGCCTGCTGATATTCCAAGGATTAATAAAATAACTGTGGAAGGTTGTGCCATTAGGTACAGGGCCCCCTAAACTGTGGAGTGGTCTCCCTACTACTATAAGAGATGCCCCTTCACTCTCAGCTTTTAAATCCTGACTGAAAACTCACCACTTCAGTTTAGCATATCCTGACTAGAGCTGCTGATTAGCTGTGTTTATGGCAATTAGCTTCTACTTTGTTTTTGATGTATTTGAACAAATCTGTATCCTCATATGAGATAGTTCTGTATTTCCTGAGTGGTATAATCTGTTCTTGCATTTTGCTTTGTAGTTTGTACTACTGTATTGTATTTCTGAGGTGGCCATGATAGATTGGTCATTTAGCTCATCTTGCTTCCTCGTGTTCTGTTTTGTGTGTTGTATTGACCCAATTTGTTGACACCCATTGCACACCCAACCTACCTAGAAGGAGGACTCTCTCTCTGAATTTCTCTTCTCAAGATTTCTTTCATTTTTTTCCTTTCTTTTTTTACTTTTGAGAGTTTTTTTCTCATCTTCTTAGGGAGTCAAGGATTGGGATTCAAAAAACAGGGCCTGTTAAAGCCCACCGAGGCATTCCTTTTGCGATTCTGGACTATAAAAGAAATAAATTGTAAAAAGTAAAAAAAAAATATGCTGTTATAATGTTGTTAAAAATATGCAGGGGTCACAATTTAAAAATGGTACAAAGCCACCATTAAAATCGTACCCACAGTGGAATGGCTTCAGGTTGAGCTGCTCATGAGCAACGCTGTGTATTTCTGAGCTTAAAGTTACAGCCTCACATCAAAGTGTCAAGTGGAAATGTGACAGTCAGGGTTGGCTCCACATCCTTTGGAAATGTTTGAACCCAAAACCATCTGAAAGTCATAGCTGAGGATAAGCCAAGCAATTATAACACTAACACACACACACAGTCAAGAGATACTGTATGTGCAGGTGTTTAAATCCTTTTATTCTCAAATAAATAAAAACATGGATTCAAACACCAAAGTGCAAAAATCACTTCAGTGCCAAAACTCATCTGAATGAATAAATAAATAAATAATCCAATATAAAACAGGTGCTCACCCATCATAGTAAATCATTTTTTTTCTTCATTTTAACTTTGCTTAAAAGTGCTTTGTTCACACAAACTGAACTATTAAATCAGCAGTTGATACAACAGTGGTGGGGCTAACTTCAGGTCGGATAAGACAGCCTACATGGACGTGGAGTTTGTAAATCACAGTTGGGTGAAAATATTGATCAGTCTTGAGGACTCCGACAGCATTTCTGTAATATATAAAAACATTTTACAGTCCCCTCCCTTTCAAAGATCCCAGAGTACAGTAGGAAAAGGATCTCTCACTCAATATCTCAGGAAAAGGAGTGGAAGGTAACAATGCACAGAATTCACTCAAACTCCATATGTGCAAAGCATACAATTATTCAACTTAAAATTATGAGGGGCGTTCAAATATAAACAGGAGTTTATGACCTACACTTTATTTATTGAATACAATGAAACGAAGGGCAGCACGGTGGCGCAGTGGTAGCGCTGCTGCCTCGCACTAAAGAGACCTGGGTTCGCTTCCCAGGTCCTCCCTGCGTGGAGTTTGCATGTTCTCCCCGTGTCTGCGTGGGTTTCCTCCCACAGTCCAAAGACATGCAGGTTAGATCCATTTGCGATCCTAAATTGTCCCTAGTGTGTGCTTAGTGCGTGGGTGTGTGTGCCCTGTGGTGGGCTGGCGTCCTACCCAGGGTTTGCTCCTGCCTTTCACCCTGTGCTGGCTGGGACTGGCTCCAGCAGACCCCCGTGACCCTGTGTTCGGATATAGCAGGTTGGAAAATAACTGACTGATGACTGACAATGAAACGACTTACACACTGTTTTTCTATGTAGTCTCCTGCCACTGAAATACACTTGTTCCAGTGTTCAGGAAGCTTCTTAATCCATGAAGAGTAGAAGTTGACCCTTTCTTGAACAGCGTCAGTAACCTCCTCATTTGCCTTGAATTTCTTCCTTCCTAAAAATTCCTTAAGTGGACAGAAGAGATGATAGTCCCTCTCTGAATGACTTGCACCAATCATACACTCTAGACTGAGAGAGACACTCATCCTCAAAGTGATTTTTAAGTCTCTAATAAATCTGAGATGGAATGACTCCTTCATTTGTCAAAAATGTAATAATAAACTGTGAAACACTATTGTGTACCTTCTGCTCCGACGTGTTGATTACAGCTGACAGGAAGGGGAGAAAGAGCAGCTAGCACTACTAACGACAACTTCAAACATGCATGTGTTTGTCCAATGACTCACGTCTACCTTGCACTCTTTACAAGAACAGAGCATGAAAATTCCTGTTTATAACTGGACACCCCTCGTATATATAAAACACATCTGTCTCGTTTAAAATTGTCCAAAATGTTTCCAGGGCAAGATCCAACTTGCTAACGTTGCAATCGAGCTCCAGCCTCATTGGGTCACATGTTTTGGGCCTGCACCAAACTGACAACATTTTGGACCAAAATCTTTAAATGCCTATCAGACAGCCTGGGTGTCACAATCCCTCCTAATCCACTAACAGCTGTGTTTGGTGGCCTCACAGAGGGGCTTAAAATGGGGAAGGACAAACAAACTGTAATGGCCTTTACTTCACTATTAGCACATAGACTTATCCTGATCAACTGGAAGAATCCTAACTCACCTTTTTTAAGTCAGTTGGTAACTGATATTACATATTATCTAAAATTGGAAAAAATCAAATTCTCACTCAAGAGGATCTGTACAAAACGTTTTCAAGACTTGACAAGATCTGATCAATAACATTTTAGAATAAGCTTTTAAATTGAGGAAGCAGATTATCACCACTCTTTTTTATTATATTTATTTTGATTAATTTATTTATTTACATATTTTACCATTATTAAAGTTGTACTCTGCTGGCCTAGCTCTCTTTGTCATGGGTGGGGGTTGATTTGTTTCGAACCTAGTTTTGTTAAATTTGACTTGCTAAAGTTTTTTAAATTTTAATTTTTAAAAATTTTACATTTTGTTAAATTTGATTTTAATAAAATTAATAATATGTTAAAAAAAAAAATAAACAAAAATAAATCACAGTATGGTGCTCAGAAAACAGCTTTTCACTCAATACCAAGGGAACAAAAGGACTTCTCAACAATTTTAGGAGACACCATAATAACTTATCTCACCTTAGAGATAATATGCAGAGGGTCTCCAGTTATACATTTCTGGGTATCCTCATCACGGAGAACCTTACAGGATCAACAAACACGACTGCTATGGTCAAAATTGCACGGTAGTGGATGTACATTTTAAAAAACCTTAGCAAACTGATCCTGTCCTCCCGTTGCTTGTGTTCATTTACAGCTGCTCCATAGAAAATGTTCTGACATCAATGAGTAGGTAGTACGTGAACTGAACATCTACAGACAGAAAAGCTCTTCAGAGGGTGGTAAACACTGGCACAGAAAATCACCATTTGTATGCAGTAGAAGACATTTTTAGATCATGATGCCGTTGCAAATCCAGCAGCGTTGTGAAGGACGCTGCTCAACCTTGACACCATCTTGTTAGCATGTTGTTTTCTGATAGATGCTACAGGGCCATAAAAATACATACCTCAAAAGTCAAAAATAGTACCATCATTGAAATGAACTTGGCGAACAAAATGACAATTTGATTTTTCAGGGGGCCTTATATGTAATTTTACCACATGACATTCTGTTGACTGTATACAACCTAACAGAAGTACAATACTTTTTATGTATTTATTTGTATAAATATATAATTATATTTGGTCCTTGAGTGTTCTCAATTATTCTTGTGCAGGATGCAATTATCTATCTGTCTTCTCTATAAGGCTTATTCTCACCTGGATAAAGCTGGAAGCACTGTGAGGATTTCTCCAGCACCTTCAATACCACCCAGCCATCCCTGTTAGGGGGTCAACTCAGAAATATGCAGGTGGATGAGCCTGTGGGGTCCTGGATGATGGGCTGTTAGGCAGATTGCAGTTTGTGAGACTGAAGGACTGTGTGAGCAACACTAGAGCACCACAAGACACAGGCCTGTCTGCTTTACTCTCCACTCTGTACACCTCAGACTAGAAATAGAACAGCAGGTCATGTCACTTGCAGAAATTCTCAGATGACTCTGCACTTATGGGGTGTATTGACAAAGGGGATAAGACAAAGGAGATGAGTTAGGGGGAAACGTTTCTCTTGGTTCAAAGAGAATTGTCTGCAACTTAACATCAGCAAACCAATTGCTTATTGACTTTCGCCAAACCAAAGAGTATCTTTGTCTGATCACTATTCAGGGATTGGACGTAGTGGTGGTGCACTCCTACAAGTATTTGGGGGTACACATCAATAACAGGTTGGACTGTTCTCGTAATACAGAGGAACTATAGAAGAAAGGACAGAGCAGCTTCTTTTTTCCCTAGGAGACTGCATTCCTTTAATGTGGATAGTAACATCCTTCACATCTTCTACAACTCAGTGATGGCCAGTGTGATTGTCTATGCTGTGGTGTCCTGTGGCTGGTAAAATCACTTCAAGAGAGACCCACCGAGTCAACCAGTTAATTACAAGGGTAAGCTCTGTTACAGGATGCACTCTGGATCCCATGGAGTTAGTAGTCGGGGAAAGAATGAAGACAAAACTGAGTGCCATAATGAACAATACAACACATCCTCTCCATAACACACTAACACTGAATATGTTTAGCCAGCAAATTATTCAGCTGAGGTGTGTCAAGAAACACAATGCCTCATGGGGACAGGGACTGCCAAGTCAGAAGATTTCTTTTCTTTTTGTCATTCTGGTGTGTGTTCAGAACATTGTGTGTGTGTGTACTTGTCTATTATTGTATTTATTTACTTAATCAGCCTCTGTAAAAAGCCAAATTTCTATCTATCTATAAAATGTTATACAATACAGTGTGATACATTTTCATCTTTTGTATGTAAAACTTCATATTTCTCTGGACAGCATTTGTTATTAAATCCTAAATCTAAATAAGACCTTCAACGAAAATGACCAGGCACACATCTAAATTCAATCTTATTTTTCTTGTGTTTTACAAACACTTTAGCACAATCTAGTCTGAGAGCAAATGATGGTTTAATGCTGCACTTAATACTGATATTTCTGTCCATACTGCATAAAGGTAGTGTGCTATGAACACCACATTCATGGCAGAAAAGAAATGGGAATAAAGCCAGCTGTAATATAATACAATGCTACAACATGGTTTATTAATTCATTTTATATATCTGCCTATTCAAAAGTACAGATGTAGTAAGGAAGTGTTGAACCCAGCAATAACACATACAAACCAGGACATGAGCCCAGGGAATCCCAGACCCAGTTAGACATACACAGCCCTGCACTTGCTTTAAATGCAATGAGCATGATTTGGGAGAGATTTTGATTTGACTGAACTACCAAGTCAAAAGATTTTTCTTTATTAGTCATTCTGGTATGTGTTCAGACCATTGTGTGTGTGTGTTTCTGTGTGCTTACTTATCTATTATTGCATTTATTTACTTAATCAGCTTCTATGAAAAGCCAAATTTCCCCTGGGGACAAATGAATATCTTTCTTTCTTATCCATCTATCATATAATGCCTTTCACATCTCTCTATAAATCTATTATATATTGCCTTTCATATCTATCTACTATATAGTGCCTTTCACAGCTATTATATAGTGCCTTTCCTATCTATTTATCTATCTGTATGTCAGTCATACTAACGTACACACTCTCTCTGCTATGTTTGCTCACAGCTTGACTGTAAACCTCACTGTTACTTCAAAGCCTGTGTTATAATATACAAGTCTGGAGACAACCATGAGTAAATTCTGCTGAAAAGTAGGTGGGAACAATTAGAGGGCTCATTGAGTGTCACCATTCCAACACCACCTGGTCCAACAGAGAGCAAGCTCATTTGAGAATCATGGCAAGCTCAGCGAAGCTATAAAATGTGCGCCAGGCAGAGCAGGAACACTTACTGTATTTATGAGCTCTGACCATGCATGCCATTAGATCATGCAAACTGAAGAGGACCAGCAAAGAAACCCAAAATTAATTTCACAAGGGTCTGTCAGTGGTCACTTTTTTGAAGCACTTCTTTTGATTCAGTTGTGGAAAGTTCACTTGTACAATCCACCTACAAGTTTGTCAAGGGATACATTTTGAGATTGGGGGTGGGTAGAGGGTATGGAGAAGGTTAGGGTTGGAGTGTAAATAGTTTTTAAAAATTTGGATCACGTGGGGGCCGCCACCCTGGTTGCTTTGGGGGCCACGGGTTGAGGGCATGGAAGCCCAACCCTGTAGGGGCCCGTGGTCACCGCCAGGGGGTGCCCCAATGCCTTGGAACCCTGGACCCCAGTACTTCCGCCACACCAGGAAGTGCTGGGGGGAAGAGAAGCAGGGACACCCGGAATGCTTCAGGGAGTACAGCCGGCACTTCCGCCACACAGGGGCGTGTCGGCGGGTGATTGCCGGGGAGCACTTGGAGCATATCCGGGTGAGGATAAAAGGGGCCGCCTCCCTTCATTCGGGGCTGGAGTCGGTTGGAAGAAGGACTAAGCAGAGGAGAGTGGAGGCGGCCTGAAGAGTGGAGGCATTGTGTGTTGGCCAGGACTTTGGGGACTTGGGGTTTGTGTGCACTTGGACTTTGTAAATAATAGTATTGTTAATAAACGTGTGGTGGGTGAAAAACAACATGTCTGGCTGTCTGTGCCCGGGTTACGTTCACAATGTTTAAACATTTTTTTATATAGATCCTTACAATATAAAGTGTTATTTCTGGCCATCAATAATCCGAGTTTGACACCACTGTTAGAGGATCGATGATGAAACACAAAATTAATTTAACTCAGGTCTGTCAGTGGTCACTTCAATAAAAAAAAACAACACTTCATATGATAGATTCCTGAGTGGTTAGTGAAATTGTGAAACCCACATATAACACTAAAACTGGAGAAATGGCAGCAAAAGCTATTTAAGAAGACTTAGACAAGCTTCATATCTGGGCAAACACTTGTAAAATGCAGTATAATGTAGAAAAGGGCAAAGTGCCACACGTGGGCAAAATTAACGTCAATTATAAATACAAGATGAGAGATACTGAGCTACAGGAAGCAACCTCTGAAAAGATTTAGTTTATGTTCACGCAACTTTTTCATCATTGGAGCAATGTGCAGAATCCATTAAAAAGGACAAATAAAACATTAGGTTGTATAGTAAAAACTGCTGAATGTAAATCGTGGGATGTTATGCTCAAACTTATGGAATGCACTAGTGAGACCACATCTGGAGTACCATGTGCAGTTCAATTCGCCATGCTACGAGAGAGACAGAGCCACACTTGAAGCTGTGCAGAGGAGAACAACTAAGTGCATCTCAGGACTTGAGGACATGTCCTACTGTGACAGACTCAGAAAATTAAACCTGTTTAGTCTCAAGCAGAGGAAAAAGCGTGAGAAAATCTTCAAAATTCTCAGAGGCATTGATAAAATAGATCCAACAGAACTCCTTTTACTTAATGGTGAATCACACACTTGAGGACACCAGTGAAAATTATAAGGAAGTAAATTTGGAAGTTGTTTTGTCTTGGTAGAGTAATATTTTACTCTACTTTCCTCTTTTGTATTATTAATGTGTAGCCTTTGTCAGAATGCCTCAAATCTCGCAGACTGTTTATAAGGTATTGCACCATATAACTTTTCCCCACCTTCCCTTCTACATTTATAGCCTCAGGCAATTAGCTGTAGTAAAAGACAAACAGGAGATATGTTACAATATAAATAATGTATTATTGATAATATTCATAAATAATAACAATTTCTAAAGTACAGTGGAATCTCGGGTCACGACCGTAATTCGTTCCAAAACTCTGGTCGCAACCCGATTTGGTCGTGACCCGAAGTAATTTCCCCTATAGGATTGTATGTAAATACAATTAATCCGTTCTGGACCGTCTGAGCTGTATGTAAATATATATTTGTTTTTTAATTTTTAAGCACAAAAATAGTTAATTATATCATAGAATGCACAGTGTAATAGTAAACTAAATGTAAAAACGCTGAATAACACTGAGAAAAGCTTGAACAGAGAAAACTAACCTTGCAGTCTCTTTAAAAACAAGCTGGGTGCCTTCTTTAACTGCCTTCTCACGCTCTCTCTCTCTCTCGCTCTCATCGGCGCGTACAAACCAGAAGGGAAACTGGCTTGTTCGTCACCCGAGTGTGTGGTCGTGAACAGATGCAAAAGTTTGGCGAACTTTTTGGTCATAACCCGATTTGTACGTGGTTTGAGACGTTCGTGACCTGAGGTTCCACTGTACATTTGAATATTGGCCACCATACAACCTGATAAATGTTGATGTGTAGTTTCAGGCGGCACACAGACTTGTTAGTTACTTAAAATGTCTCCAGTTAAGGCATCATTTGTGGTCAGCATTCTTCAGAACAGGCCGCATGCCTGTCTCAAAATGGCGGCCGAGCTGTGCTCTTCATTGTGTTGTCCTTTTCAGTTCATGGTGTTAGATGGTCTTTCATCACTTGGTCAGAGAGAGAGGGTAGGGTAAAGCAAGCACATTTAAAGGGTTTCTGTCCAACCCCTAGAGCCAATAGGGCATTGTGGTACTTAAAGGCTTTTGATACAAGCCAATTCCAAACAGCCATACTTCAGACCAATGGGCGGACAGAACATCTTCACGCCTGCCCTCCAAACCATGTGTTAAGGTAAAGCTTGGCAGTTAGGCAGCCTAGTTTTCCTGTGGGGGTTGACTAAGAGACTTCAGCAGAGAAAATGTAGCTAAACTTGTTTGAGGCACTTCCCCCAACCCTGTCGTAAAATTTCCTAAAAGGGGAGTAAACATGAATGATTCTCACTAATATTACACTGCTTTGCCTAAGTTACAAATAAAGCCAGACAAAATATTTATTAACATGTATGCAAAATTTCACATCACAGCAGAAGTGAAGCCAGAAAGTACTTCTTTACACAAAGAGCTGTGGAGCTCAGGAACAAACCACCAAATCATAGAATTGAAGCAGAAACCTTGAGAGCTTTAAGAAGAATGTGGCCGAGATATATGGGGAGAGCTTGGCTATTAGTTAAACAAATGAGCTTGATGGACTGAATGATCTCCTCTCATTTGTCAAATCTCTTTTGTTCTTATGTCAGTTATCAGCTTGTTAATAAAGGAGATAATTAAGGGCCTTGAATTTTAAGAAACATGTTAAATAAAATGAAGCAAAAAACCTTCAGACTCAAAATATTAATGCACATTAACAGCTATGGCATGAATAAGCATCTTCCTGAAGTTTGCAGGAAAGAAAAGCACACATTATTTAAGATTATAGACATAAATCAAGACAAAACATTCAAATAAATGTCACATTGTATTGTCAGTGAGAAGCGACTTCTTACTATGAAACTAGTTTGATCAAAAAATATCTGTCACCACATGTGACCAGGACTGAAGGATTGAGACCCCTAATTAAAAACCTTAATGATAAACGTAGCATTGGATGCGATAATGTATGCATTGAAGGAAGGTACAACATGGCTTTGGGTAGAAAGAAAAAAGAAGACAAGCCTGCTTTCATGGATCCTTACTCAGTATTATTTATTTATTGCAAAGAGTAGAAAAAAGGACCTGCTCCCCATGAACCCACTTGGCTGTGCAGATTCACACTGCACCTACTGTTTTATTATTAATTCCAGCTAGCTACTTCTGTCTTGACTTTGAATTGATCCTTCAGAACCCACACTTTCACAATCTCACAGAGGCTGGAGAGTTAAAAGGGTGCTCAAGAGTTTCAGACCAATCCGCATGCTTCCTGCCGTGTGAAGCCTTCCACACATTCTGAGCCTCGGTCTTAAAAGTGACTGATTTGAATCTTTCAGCAAGTAAAAAAGTTGTAAGGTTTTCCACTCCAAGTTCCAAAGATAGTTCCATTGGCACTGCCTCTGGGAAATTCTCTTGTTTCAGTGAAAGTCTGCCACCATTTCAAACGTCCCCACTGAAGCAAAGATGACAAAACAATAAAGCCAAGATTTTACAGAACTAACTCTGCAGGTGGGTCACTGCATCAGAATGACCAATTCCTATCACCCCAGCTAAGTAAGACTAGTGAACTCAGGGTGGTCAGAGGAAGGGGTTTAATACACTCAAGGACCACCATATAAAAGTTTGGATCAACATTGCTAGCTGGGAAATCCCCTATAGTGCCACATGACTGATCAAAGTTGCGGTTCACATTGAGACAAAGGAGAAACAAGACACGCAGAAGCCACTCACAAACAAAAGCTCCTGTTCCGGCTGTCCCAACATCTATGGCTCAACAATTATGTTCTTCAGCCATCATATGTTAAACTTGCACTCAGCGGCCACTTCACTATGTCCGCCTGCTCATTAAAGCAAAACGGTCGACTTTCAAACAGGTAATTAATTGTTTGGCTACAACTCAGTCTAAAGAAACACATCTAAAACCCAAATTAACAACTGGAATAAAGTTACGATGAAAAACATGTAATAGTGAAATCACTCTCTCACTCTCTATCTATCTATATTATATATATATATATATATATATATATAT
>JANRMT010062823.1:18212196-18230542 GCA_026402145.1 Polypterus bichir lapradei | reverse complement strand
ACACACATACAGGTAAAATTACGTTACAACGAACCTCCAGGGACCTAAAAAATATTTTGCTGCAATGAGATTCTGTATTTGTAGCTATAGTGCTTTCTTTACTTTGTGTCCAGGCGTTTGCAATCATTTCAGTAGCTTCTTTCGCGTTCATTTTAATCTTCTCCTGTTTACAGGTTATGCTGGCGAGAATTTTTCTCAGCATTTCCTTGCGATAATACACTTTCAGTGTGCAAATGATGCCCAGATCCAATGGCTGAAGCACTGCTGTGTAATTGGGTGGGAGGAATTCAATGCGAACATGATCTAAATGTGGGAGTTTGTTGTGGGCAGCACAGTTATCAATCAGAAGCCGAATCATCCTTTTTTTCATCATATTGTGAGGTTTCTGAACCTCCGCCCCCCCCCAACCCATGGGAACATCACGCTGAAGTGCGTCTCAATGAGTGATTGCCGCGTCTGTGTAAGATTGCTTGTCCTTCACCGGGGCAGGGCAACAGTAGGCTCACAGTGGTGCAGTGAGACACCACAGAAGCGAATCCTGAAAGATCGGGGTCGAACTATAAGTCGCTGTCTTACACCACAAAATACGAGGCTGAGTCTCAGGACTTTAGCAAAACCAGCTTTATTCAGCTTGAAACTGGAACAGCATGGTTATTTATTGTAGCGGGATCTGCCACTCTCCTAAATAAAGACACAACAGTCAGACATGGTCATGGCCAGGTTAATGGCCAAATAATGCTGTTTCCTGAATTACCCATCAAGTTTGCTTTGGTGGAGAGACGCAGCAACATATAAACAGTCTTCCACAGACACGGTGATCGCACTTCGGGACACTCTTCGGCGTGTTGTCCAGTTGTGGGAGGTCCCAAGAGAGTTTACAAACCTCACATTTTCTTGAATGAGAGCCACATGAATAGGAATGTTTCTTGAACTAGCATCACTGAACCACATAAACTGCTTTTTCGACATCTTCAAATGCAGCAGTTCGCATACATTTGCAACACAAGATTTTTCTTTTTTTTTTTTTTTCTCGGTCTTTCAAGAAAAATGACAGTGTCACTGGCAACGTCTTTTTTCTTTTTGCCGCAATCGAGAGCTACAAAAATGTAAAGTTTTTTTTCTAATATGAACTGTAATCGTTTTTTCGTGCCTGCCATTTCTATAGAACGGTGACAATGAGTTAAATTTCAATGGATGTTTTTTAAATGTTGATGAGCAATAAGTAGAAGGGATCACTGAAAACAACAGAAAACAAAAACAACAAAAAAAACAAAACAGTATGAGCAAAGTTGGTAGATGCAGCAACATGCTGTACCAGTGCATGCTCCCCAACCTGACCTGACTTGATGGGCACATGTAAATCTTCAATTGTTTCTTTGCTGTTGAGTTTGTAAGGTTTTGTTGTAAAGATATGTGGGATAATTAACAGTGGGTATTACTATTTTATTAGTTTATCGTAACTTTCTATATTTATATGCAGTATATACTGTACGTTGAATGTGGACTGATTTCATTATTGCATGTTTTTCATAGTAACCTTATTCCAGTTGATAATTTGGGTTAAAGATGTGTTTCTTTGCCCTATGTACAATGTTTTTTCTTATGTAAAACTTGTTCTTCCTTTATTACAAATAGCATACATAATAGTGGAATTATACTGTATAATTTGATAAATTGATTCTTCTGTTTTCATGAATTTATTGATACCTTATAATTTTAATTGTTCAGTATATAGAATATTGTTTAGGCTTCTGCTTACTCTGTTTTGTAGTATTGCTTTTGGTAGGCAGGTCAGATTGTACCTTTTGCGATTTCTGTGGTAATGTTTGTTCTACAAATCAGTCTACACAACATGCATACATTAGACCATTACAAAATTTTAGACAAGAACAGGCCATTCAGGCCAACAAAGCTCAATAGTCCTATCTTCTTAATTCTTCCAAAATAACTTCAAGTCAAGTTTTGAAGTTCCCCAAAGTCCTACATGTTCAAGAGTTTTAGTTGTTGTAGAAGCGAATGTTAAAAGGGACAAAATGTAAGATCTTAAATGACCTGGCTATGTTATAGTTGTTGGTGCCAGGCATTGTGGCCCCAGCTGCCCTGCTAGATTTTCCACAGACTTCAGTCTTTAGAGTTTATTTAGAATGGAGAGGATAAAAAAAAAATCCAAAATGCAACAGCTCTGGTAATAAGGGAGGTCAGAGGTCAGTGCAGGACGGTCAGACTCTTTTAAGCTAACAGAAAGGCCACAAATATTCAAATACCAGCTCTTTAAAATATGTTGGGTGGGCTACAGAGGTGTAGGTTGTGGAAACCAGGGGGTCTACAGCTCCCCAAACCTCGGACACAACAGCCACAGAGCTTATAAGTTCAGGCCATACGTTTATTGTAGGGGAGCTCTTCTCCCTTACTCCCCACAACAGTACAGTATAAGCACCCAGCATCACAATTAAATAAGCACAATGTCTACAGCAGAATCTTCCTTCTCTTCACCACCCTTCTTCCTCCTCCAGCAAGCTTTGTCAGTCTTCCTCCTGACTCTGGCTCCTTGAATGGAGTAAGGCAGCTCCTTTTATGTTACACCTGGGACTGAGTGTTCCAGGTGGCTCATCAGGACTAACTGGAACTACTCCCAGGTGTGATGGAAACCCTAAGTAGGGTTCTACAGATCCCCCTGACGGCCCCCACAGAACCTAAAAGGCCACCCAAGAAGGGCTTCCCTCTAGCATCCCGGGGAAGGTAGCGCCTTGTGGTTGCTCTCTCCCCTGGTCTTTCCATCCAGCTGGCATAAGCATTTTCAGGCATTTAAGTGTGGCTTTGATAGCTGATGTTAAAACACAAGTGTTAATGGAGATTGTTTTAATTGAAAAAAGACTTTTTAAATGAAAAAATAGTGGTGTGGACACAGTGTGGAGTTATTGGTACAGGCTGCTGGTATGGTATGGAGGATACAGTGGCGTGCAAAAGTATTCAGTTCTCTTGAAAGTCATCATAATTGTCTGCCTGACCTAAGATTTTTAAACATATTTATTCATTCAGTATTTTTAATGTGAACTCTTGTGCCATAACAATACAAATAAACCATTTTCTGTAGATATTGAGTTGAAGAAGAAAAACTCCAATGTTAGTGTTTGCCTAAGTATTCAAGCACAGCACATTAACACTTTGTGGAGAAGCCTTTTGCTGCAGTAACAGCCTTCATTTTTTTGGGTATGTACAGTAAGTATGTCCCAGTTCTGCACATTGTTCAGGAGGGATTCTTCCCTATTCCACTCGGCAGAACTGATCGAGACCCTCTAGGTTGGCTGGATGGCGCCTCTGGACAGAAGTTTTCAAATAGTGCCACAGACTCTCAATAGGGTTAAGATCAGGGCTTTGACTTGGCCATTCCAAAACCTTAACCTTTCTCTTTCTGAGACATTCCAGTGTCACTCTGGCCTTGTCATGTTGAAAGATGAATCTTCTCCTGACCCGTACGTTCACAGCAGACTGGAACAAGTTCTCCTGCAATATTGTGAAACATGTGTGTCCATCCATTGTCCCTTCAACTTGTACAAAATTCCCAGTCCCAGCACATGAAAAGCAACCCCTAGCAAGATACTGCCGCTACCACATGTCACCGCAGGTATGGTGTTTCTTGAGGCATGGCCAGTGTTATTTTTATACCACACATATGCCTTTGAAATTTGGTCAAAAAGTTCTATTTTGGTCTTATCTGACCATAAAACCTTCTCCTACAACTTAACTGGGACTTTCTCATGCTGTGCAGCAAATGTCATACGTGTTTTTATGTGCACCTAATGTAGGAATGGCTACCTTCTTGCTTCTTTCCCGTAGAGGCCTGTTTTATGGAGAGTTCTTGAAATTGTGGACCCCTGTACCTTCACTCCAGTTTCAGCCAAAGAGCACTGCAGATTTCTGGATTTTTAGTGGCCTCCTTCACCAGCTGATGTCCTGCTCTGATGTTTAGTTTTGAGGGACGGCCTGTTCTAGTCAGAGTCTGGGTGTTGTGATAAAACCTTTCACTTTCTGATGATGGATCCAGCAGTGCGTAATGGGATACTCCAATTCTTTAATATTTTATGTAGCCATTTCCTGCCTTGTTCCTTTCGATGACTTTGTTTCTCACATCAGCAGGTTGCTCCTTTGTCTTCATTTATTGCAGTGATTATCCAACAAAGACTATTGCCCTTACAATTTGGAGCTCTTTGTATCTAGTGCGAGAGAAAAGACTCAAAAGTCGTGCCTAATTATGTTTCATTATGACTGTCAAATGACTGTCACCTTTGCGTCGTTTGTGATTAATTTGTGTAAACCTGGAGCTTCCAAAGCACACAGGTGTAAATATGTCTGCAGACGCTAACTTTGGAGGTTTTCTTCCTCAGTTAAATATCTACAGAAAATGGTTTATTTTGACTTTGGAAATGTACCGTTACAGCAAAAGAGTTCACATTAAAATACTGAATGGAACAATATTTGTACAAATCTTTTATCATGGGAAAAATTATCATGTCTTTCAAGGGGATTGAATACTTTTGCACACCACTGTATTTAGAAACACAGAATGACCATTTAACAGATTTGCACCAAATTAATTTAAGCAGCCCATTTCCTAGTTGTAAGGGGACTGAATATTTTTGCATGCCACTGTATTTACAGTACCTGGCACACACATCGTTATCCTTGTGATTGCATGAGTATGAGGTTGATTAGCACAGTCCATATACAGGTTGAGGCAGAAAGGAGGGACGTCTTTGAAATGGCTAGAACTCACCACTAGGTGGAGTGATAGATGTGCAGCAGGTGGCGTTAGGTTCGCGAAGTCTTAGCATTTTTTTATTTTCTTTTTAGTTGAAGCTATGGAGCCGTGGACGATAGAACACCCCGTTTTTGCGTATGACTGCTTTGTCAAGAACAACCAATCTATTACCGCAGTTCAGTGTGAGTTTCGTTGCCATTTCAATATCCACAGAAATAAAGCTGGACATTCATTGGCCTCCTCGGCCCCCGGACGTATCCATGTGCGATTATTTCTTGTGGGGTCACCTCAAGGCACATGTATACAAGCATAAGCCCCGTACATTGGAGGAACTAAAGGAAGCCATTCGCGTGTAAGTCGCTCAAATCAACAGAGCGATGTTGAAAAGAGTGGAGGCCAACTTCCATGAACGCCTTCAGAAATGCCTCAGTGATAACGGACACCACATGGGAGATGTTGTTTTCCACACATGATTTTGTCAAATGCTATTTCAATATGAACTCAAATCTTTCAATAAATTTCTTTATAAGAAAAAATGAACAATTTTGTATGCCTCACCCTGTATGATCATTTCAGGGCGGAAACTGCGCAGGGTTCGAGGCGCATTTATGTACACACATTTACGAGATAGGGGTAAATTGCTTGGAAATGTGCGTATGCCAGGTTGCATACGTTAGATTTTTTTTTTTTTGGATATGTATTTTCCTGTTTTTTTTTTTGCCGTAAACATATATTCACGCTCGAATCCACGCGAAGTTTTATAAATGAGACTCCAGAACCTTAAGATAATGGCGTTCACATCCTCCACTTTTCTTGGCTTGCCACTGACACCTTTGTGCTTTCACACCCCATTGCTTTGTAATGTTGGAAGATCAGACTTTTAAATGAAAACATCAAATGTGAAAGGTGAGCTAATAAAGTCAACAACTCCTAGCACTGGAGCTCGTTGTTGACCTCGCTAAATTTGTAGATTTTCAAATGTGAGCAGGGAAAAAAAAAATGAGGTGGGTGTAAAATTAGCTGAACCTTTCTTTCATCCTCCTTTCTTGCTTATTAGTGATCTTCAAAGAAATTTTCATTGATAGAAAGAAAACTGAATTGTAAATGTGTTTCTTCATTGCATTCTGTCAGCTAAAACTTATTACATTTGACTTGTTTCCCCTTATTAAATTTATTTTTAGCCAAAGCCCAAATGAGGACTGATTTAAATATAACGCATACTGTGTCATTCTAAGCAGTAATGTGCTGACAGCAAAATGGTGATTAATCTGAGGTGTCTGTTGCAGTGAGTTTCTGTGCGGATGATTAAACTAGCAGGTCCACACTGCAGATGCGTACGTTTCAACCAATTCAGACTTTCTTTACATGTGCCGAGACATGCCAATAGGATTCTAGAAATATGTCGATTGCATTCAGGGCAGATGTGTGCCTGGAAAGACAGCTTGTCAAATAAAATGCCGTTTACTTCCTTGGAACTCTGACAGATGTTTACCTAAAATAATTCACATCGAGTAATGTCCTGGTCTCATTAAACCTCACATCCAAATCTGGCAATTAAAAGTGCTGTGAAAGGGTTCAGAAAAAAGTCAGACTTTATATATCAATTTTTGGAATGGGGCACAGCAAAACAGCTGGCTCTGTGGAATATATATTTTTTTGCGCAATTTAGTATATCTGTACATAATGATATACTTACTCTTGAATGGTGATTTTATACTAAAAGCCATCATGTGTACTGTCTTTTCCCGTTAACACCCCAAGAAGATGGGACTGGGACAGCATGATTCAAAGGCTTGCAAATCTGATAATTTTAGATTGAGATCCTTAAATAACTTTTACTAATAAGGTGAATAAGTCAACATTATTGAATATTACATATATACTAAGTGCCCACTATATCGCAATCACATACTCATTAACACAAACAGTCTGCTCTTTCCAAACAGCCAATCATAAAGCTGCATGCTTATGCCAATGTCACATTACATGACTTCCAGTTGGAAGGGACTTCAAACTCGATGAATGGTTTCCCATTTTCATTGCTAGAGTGTATCAATCTCAAATGTGGCGCTTGGTGCAACGGCCCACATGCCAAGTTGTTTTGCCTGCCTATGGTAAAGTCATCCCTGATGGAGGATCGCAGGAATCATGGGAAAGAGGGGTCCTTTCATCGGATTGGCTGGCCAAGCACTGTTTCAGCTGTGGAATGGCCAAATGGGGGAGGTAGCTTGATGGATGAGGTCTCCAGGACTCTAAAAATATCCAAATCTTATTATGTGATATCATCTACTGTTAAATGCTGCTCCGTACTTCTAAAATTTTTATTTTTATGCTATATTGAGGATTTGTTCTGTTCTGTGTATTGTATTGTATTGACCCCCTTCTTTTGACACCCACTGCACGCCCAACCTACCTGGAAAGGGGTCTCTGTTTGAACTGCCTTTCCCAAGGTTTCTTCCATTTTTCCCTACAAGGTTTTTTTGGGAGTTTTTCCTTGTCTTCTTAGAGAGTCAAGGCTGGGGGGCTGTCAAGAGACAGGGCCTGTTAAAGCCCATTGTGGCACTTCCTGTGTGATTTTGGGCTATACAAAAATAAAACTGTATTGTACTGTATCAGTTTACAAGACTAGAAATTGCTGTGGATGTCAGATTATGTGACTGTGTGATGACTTTCCAGCACAGTTTTGCAAGATTGTGTCTTTTTCTAAAAACATTAGAACAATCTAAACGAGAACAGGCCATTCAGCCCAACAAAGCTCCCCAGTCCTGTCCAGTTCATTGCTACAAAATAACTTCAAATTAAGTTTTGAAAGTTCTTAAAGTTCGACTGTCTATCACACTACTTCGTCACTTATCCCAAGTGTCTGGTTCTCTGTGTAAAGAAAAACGTCCTAATGTTTGTGTGAAATTTACCCTTATCAAGTTTCCAACTGTGTCTCTGTGTTCTTGATTAACTCATTTTAAACTCACCATCTCAATCAGGGCCATCTTAACAGAATTATAGGCCCCCGGGCAAAGCAGTGCATTGGGGCCCCTACCTACACAACCACTCAGCAAGTCGCAACATACATAGATTAGCATAGCGCTCCTATGCTCATGAGGCCCCCCGGGCAACTGCCCAGCATGCCCATGCGTTAAGACGGCCCTGGTCTCATTCCACTGGACTAATTCCCTTCATATGTTAAACACTTCAGTCAGGTCTCCTTTCAATCTTCTTTTGTTTAAACTGTAAAGCCTCAACTGTTTTAATCTTTCCTCATAACTCATTCCCTGTAGCCCTGGAATCAGCCAAGTCACTCTTCTCTAGAATTGTTCTAGTTCTGCTATGTCCTTTTTGGAGTCTGGAGACCAAAAATATGCACAGTGCTCTGGGTGAAATCTAACCATTTGTCTATCTGTGGTTACATTCTGTTGGGCATTGGGTACATTCAGCCATATATAGAGGAGCATCACAGGAATGCCACAGCATACCTAAGCATTGTCACCAGTGAAAGTAACTTACTTAGTTACTCGTTATTTACAAAAATAGTAACTAAGTACGTCACACAGTTAGAAAAGTCCACAAAGCGCTGCTGCTGTGGCCAGTGATGGTCAGTGAGATTTTCTATGCTGTGGTGTCCTGGAGCTGGTAACATCACTTCAAAAGAGACTCACTGAGTCAGCTAGCTAATTAAAAGGGCAAGCTCTGTCACAGGATGCACTCTGGACCCCATGGAGTTAGTAAAGGGGTGGGGATGAAAACAAAACTGATCGCCAGTTTTATTTTTTTTAATGAACAATACTACACATCCTCTCCGTGACACACACTAACACTGAATACTTTTAGCCTTTTAGCCAACAGATTATTCAGCAGAAGTGCGTCAAGAAACACAACGGGGACTCTTTAGTGCCAATAGCAATGCACCTGTATAGTGCCTCACAGGGACTGGGACTGCCAAGTCAGAAGATTTCTTTCTTTTATAGTCATTGTGGTGGGTGTATTCAGACCACAGTGTACATGTTTATATATTTATGTATCTATTATTGTATTAATTAACTTAATCAGCTTCCATAAAAAGCCAAATCTTCCCTGGGGACAAATAAATTTGTTTTTATCTATCTATCTATTAAAGGTGTTTTTTTCATATCTATTTAATCTATCTATCTATTATATAGTGTCTTTCATATCTATCTATCTATAAAATGTAATACAATACAGTGTGTAACTTTTTCTTCTTTTGTACGTAAAACTGCATATTTCTCTGGACAGCATTTCTTATTAAATCCTAAATCTATATATGGACTTCCATGAAAATGACCAGGCAAACATCCAAATGTAATCTTTTGTTTTATAAATATTGTAACACAATCTGGACTGCAAGAAGATGATGGTTTAATGCAAAAAAAGTGACTTAATACTGATATTTCTGTCCATACTGCATAGGGGTGTTATGAACACCACATTCATTGCAGAAAAGAAATGGGAATAAACCCAGCTATAATATAATACAATGCTACAACATGTTTTATTAATTCATTATGTATGTCTAACTATTCAAAAGCCCAGATGTAGTAAGGAAATGTTGAACCCAGCAATAACAGATACAAACCTAGAACCAAACCTGGACAAGACCCCAGGGAATCCCAGGCCCAGTTAGACATACACAGACTTGCACTTGTATTAAATGCAATTAGCATGATTTGAGAGAGGTTTTGATTTTTCTCTCTCTAGCTTAACCGTAGTTTTTTTTTTTTTTTAATTATTATTTTTTGTTTCTGGCCACCCGGGTCAACTCAACGTATCATTAGACAGTAATTACAGACAAAAGTCTATACTTAAGGATTCTCTTTCTCTTAATTATATATTTATCCTATGTAAGTGTAAAATATTTATTTTTGTGTACCATCCATCCTCTTCCGCTTATCCGAGATCGGTTCACAGGGGCAGCAGCTTGAGCAGAGATGCCCAGACTTCCCTCTCCCCAGCCACTTCTTCTAGCTCTTCCGGGGGAATCCTGAGGCGTTCCCAAGCCAGTCAGGAGACATAGTCCCTCCAGCATGTCCTGGGTCTTCCCTGGGGCCTCCTCACAGTTAGACATGCTTGCAACACCTCACCAGGGAGGCGTCCAGGAGGCATTCCGATCAGATGCCCGAGCCACCTCATCTGACTCCTCTCAATGCGGAGGAGCAGCGGCTCTACTCTGAGCCCCTACCGGATGACTAAGCTTCTCACCTTATCTTTAAGGGAAAGCCCAGACACCCTGCGGAGGAAACTCATTTCAGCCGCTTGTATTCGCGATCTCATTCTTTCAGTCACTACCCATAGCTCATGACCATAGGTGAGGGTAGGAACGTAGATCGACTGGTAAATTGGGAGCTAAGCCTTATGGCTCAGCATCTTTTTCACCATTTTTTTTGTAATATTTATGTATTATTATTCTAATCTAATTTTAATTTGTTTTTCTTTGCATGCAACTACTTTTTGACATCTTTTAAAGTACTTTGAGTGACATCATAATCCACTTGAAGCTATGCATGATCGGGCCTGGTCAGTACGTTGATGGGAGACAATCTGTGAAAAGCTTGGGTTGCTGCAAAAAGTATTGATGAGGCAAATAGATGGAACTTACCCTATGTTCTGTGTGTTGTTAAAATGGTGCCGTCCTACGGATGAGACGCAAAACTGAGGTCCTGACACTCTGTGGTCATAAAAAGAACCCTGGACTTCCTTCACAAACAGCAGGGTGTAATCTGATGTCCAGACTAAATTGCCGACCATGGCCTGGTCATTCTGGCCCCCAATAATCACCTATCCCTGATTGGTTAACTGTCTCTCACTGTGACGATGTGGGTTCTGGCTCCACACTCCCATCTGATATTTGGAAGCCCTTGAACCCTACACCGTCGATAATGTTACCGAGTGAGCTAGTCAGTGAAGGCAACAAGTAAACAAGGGGATGGTAAAAAGTGCAAAAGTGCTTTTACTAAAAACAATCAAAACAGTGTTCAAATAAATAAAGTGCAGTGCTTCTCAAAATCTTCATTAAATAAATAATCCATAAAAAAAAAAAAAAAAAAGTGGAGGTTAACAATAGAAAAAACACAATCCTTAAAAACCAGAGGTTAAAATCTTCTCATGGAAGCAGTCTTTAAAACAACAACAACAAGTCCGGTGCATCTTTTCTGTTAGCGTCTCACCTGCTTATCCCGTTTGGGCTTATCAGCAGGCAAGACGCTCTCTGCAGCTGCCCTCCTCTTACACACACACGCGAGGCTGGAGACCTCCTGATCCCTGGCTTCGGTCTGGCACTCATCCCAGTCCCCAAGGCTTAGTTTCCACCAATGGCCAGGATGCACACATTGGGGACTCCACCACCAAGCCTCCCGACTTCCGCTGCCTTTCCGGCCCTCCGCGGCTCATCGCTTTCCTCTGGTCACTCCCGCTACGTGGTCGCTCAGCGGGAGCAACGTCAACTCAAATGCCTGGGTGTAGGCCTAACATCCCGCTTCCTTGCAGCTACCCGTGAGCGCTTGTTCGCTCGCACACCACACGCTCCGCGTGTCTGTCTCTCCCTCTCTTGCACCGCCTGCTTCCTCGCTCCCTGTAACCTCCGTCCTCTTTCTTTCCTCTCTCGTTCTTTCTCGATCCCCAGAACCGACTCGTACTTTTTTTATAACGCAAGGGGCCATAGCAAATTAGCCACAGGAGCAATCACGAATGTGGGCAGTCCCTCACCTGTGCACTCGGTGAGAAACACCCACACTGCGGATTGTCCCGTGGCCTGCTACGGCCCAATGCCCCCTCGCTAAACCGCCGCAAGAACGGTGATTATTTATTTAAAAAAAAAAATGGCCTTTGCCCAGCGAGCTGTGGACCCATAACACCACACTCACCCTTTCACCACCTAACAGCTAATATGTGGTGAGTGTGCTGGCACAAAATGGCTGCCGTTGTATTATCCAGGTGGGTGCTGCGCATTGGTGGAGGTTGAAGTGGCATCTCACACACTATGTAAAGCACATTGAGTTGTAAGGTAAGTGCTATATAAATGAAAAGAATTATTATTATCTCTCTATTAAAATCCAAAAGATTTTGTCAAGTCCCGTCCTCCTCTCAACTATTTTTAAACATGCCCACAGTCCTCTCAACTCTCGTTCGTGTGAATGTTTTTGTCAGTTCCTGCACTAAGTGTAAATTCGGAAAACAAGGAAAGTAATAATCAGCCCAGACCAAGTAGAATTGAAGGCCTAGCAGGTCCAAGTGGGGTCATAAATAAAAGACAAAGACGAGAAGACAACGTAGAACATCGTAAAGAGGTTCAAAAACATTGGCGCGATACACATGCAGATCACGTTAGAGATTATGAAAGTACAAAAATTTGAAAGTCTATAGTAAAGATTGCATTAGTACTAATAAACGGAAAATATTACTCGGTGAAATAACGGAACAGCGAAAAGAGATCAAATATAAGGACATAGGTGATATGACAGAAGTATATAGATATTGCTCGGCTTTAAAGTTTAAGTCAGAGACTTGTAGATCGTCTAATTCGTGTTGCCATCAGGGAAAAGTAGTGTTTCTTCACAATGAAGATGCATATCCGCGAGAATTAAAAGATGTGTTGTTTGGTGAAAGTGAAATCCACAAACACTACAGGCAAAATATCCGAATCTACAATAATCTGTTCACGTTCACATCATTCAATGCTCAAAACGTAGATTTACACGATTCTGGACCATACGCTATGAGAATCTGTGGTCCCGCAACAATTAAAGCTACAACAAGTTTAATTTCGAAGAAATCATAATTCGGTCAGGTTTATATTTATGATCACGTAGAAGCGATGCAACATAAAATCGAAAGAGTTAAATGATTGGACGTATTAGAAATTCTTCAGCCAATAATGGAAAAAAATCCATATGTTCAAAAGTATCACAGTTTACATGAAATGTATCTACAAAACATAGGCAAAAAAGTTTTCATGGATTTCCACATGAATCTGAAAGATCACGGTCATATTTATAATAAACCAACATGTGAGGAATTGTCAGCGATAATAGTTTTGAAAGACGGAGATATCAAAGACAGAGTTGATACTCGTGTTTATCCAAAAGCACAGCAAGATTCATTGTTTCTTTCTAATAATTCGCCTCATTCCGATCCTTTACTTTTTCCTTGCTTTTCCCTGATGGCAAAACAGTATGGTCGTATAATATGAAACACATGAATTTGGATAAACGAATAACACCCATACAATATTTAGGGACAAAATTAGCAATATGTCCCAATGTATTTAACACACTTCTGTCATCTCATCTATCGGAACATTACATTATTAATGTGTATCTAAAAGTCGAAGCGAATCATCTCTTCTTTATTAAATCAAATCAAGCAAAACTTAGAACAGAACATATGCAAGGTCTCATTGATCACGTTCAAAATTAAAATATCAATAGTTCCGACAAATTCAAAGTAGGTAAAGCAGTAATATTACCATCATCATATCAAGGTAGTCCAATAACAATCTGTTTAAATTGTACATCCGCTAACCCATATGTGAGCGGCAGAGACGCAAAAGGGTTGGCGAGCAAAGTATAAAACATATCCAGTTATTTAGGATTTTTTCTAAGGGTCCCACCAAATATGTCCAGGCCATTTTAGAATATCTTTGTACAATAAACAACACTAATCTGTTGTCATACTTGCTTTGCTTTACTCAATGACATCTCAAAGACATGCAGGTATACAAGGGACAACTGCTTTTTGTTTCATTATGTTTCTGGGGGCATACAGAGCTTTTTCAATGAGATGCATGGGGACCAACAAACATGTCCATGTCTGTACTCTATATGGATCCTCCTTTATCATATGCCATTAAATGCTTGTGCTTTAAAATGGCACTAATGCCTACCAGTGTCCCATTGTGAAAAAAACAGTCAAAAAACTTGCCAAAAACATCCACATTGAAACAATGGCTTCTAATTAAGAAAATGTCCATTCTACATTTCTGAGGCATGCGTGTGACAACCAAACTGGAAAGAATACAATTGTGATCTTATAATTTATAATTAATACGTTATTGTGGGGCAGCATGGTGGCGCAGTGGGTAGCGCTGCTGCAATGCAGTTAGGAGACCCGGGTTCGCTTCCCGGGTCCTCCCTGTGTGAAGTTTGCATGTTCTCCCTGTGTCAGCGTGGGTTTCCTCCCACAGTCCAAAGACAGGCAGGTTTGGTGAACTGGCGATCCTAAATTGTCCCTAGTGTGTGCTTGGTGTGTGGGTGTGTGAGTGTCCGCGCCCTGCCTGGGGTTTGTTTCCTGCCTTGTGCCCTGTGTTGGCTGGGATTGGCACAAGCAGACCACGTGACCCTGTAGTTAGGATATAGCGGGTTGGATAATGGATGGATGGATAGTAGTAAATGACAAAATGTAGACATAAACTGTATAATGTATGAATTTACAGGACAAAGGACGCTGGTGGAGAGGTGCAAACAGATTTAGGGTGGGCTGGATCTACGAGTTTTTTCGTAGGCTCTGGTAATTCTAGTGTTACATGTAGTTTAATACATTAAAAAAAGATTTATTAGGCAGGCTTATATTTAATGTATTATTTATTAATTATTATTGATTTAATTTTTATCTTAAATAAAATATTTTTTTTTATTTTAGATAAAAACTAACTTTGATTTATTAATTTATTTATTATTTATTACAGTGGAATCTTTTCCTAAAAAAAAAAAAAAAGTGTGGCCAAGGATCAAATATCAGTTTTCAGTCAGCCTAATTGTTTTAAAAGAAGCAGAATTATTTGACATACACTATTAAATTATATCTTAATACACAATGAGGCCATATGCAGTAACCTGTAGATGGCAGAATGACCGCTGTAAATGGAGGCTTAAAAGACGGACAGCAAAAACGAAGTCTAAAGGTTAAATGGGCTTATTGGAGAGTCAATCAGAGAACTAATGGGTGCATTTTCTGTAAATACAGTAGTTCATAAAAGCTAATCTTCAATATACTGTAGTTAATGTAAAAAGCTGTTACTAGTTATTAACTGGTTAGTGATGGGTCGGTTTAATCCTTAATAAGGGCTAAGATGTTTTAATGCAAGATGATGTCATGTCAGGTGCTCTTACTGGATTGGTCTATTTTGAGACAGGTCTAAGAGCTACATAGCTCAGTCACTCACTGAAGTCTTTCCTATGGATGGATGGAAAACATCTCCAGCTATCTGTGTCTAGGACCATGCCTGTGACTTTTGAAAATGAACATGCAATTCATTGAAGACCCCACAGAAACACTGTGCACTCCTATAGGTATCCTCAGGAGTAAATTTAGCACCTAAAGGCACGTTGCAGTAGCAGGATGAATTCCAAAGTGTAGAAGGTTATACTACTTGATCAGATTCAGCCAAGTGCTGCAAAACTGATAGGACGATGCTTTACAATATAGATGGACAATGAGCCAAAACATACTGTGAATGCCAACCAAGTGCTTTACAAGGCAAATAAGTGGAATATTCTTCAGTGGCAAAGTCAATCAACTGATCTCAACCCAACTGGACACGCATTTCACTTGCTGAAGACAGCTGCAGCAAAGGCCTGGCACAGCATCAGCAGGGTGGATACCCAGCACTTGAAGATGGCAATGGGTTCCAGACTTCAGGCAGACATTGGAAAGGATTTTTAACCAAATATTGAAAATGATCATTATATTTATGAATACTTTTCAAACCCTGGAAGATGTGTGTGTGTGTGTGTTTTTTTTTTGTTGAGGGCTGCACAGAAAAATGTCTGTCATTCCTAAATGGCGTGTACAATATTTTTAACAAACCCCTTAAATTAAAGCTGAATGTCTATACTTCATTCGCATAATGATTGCTTTATATCAAATCCACTGTGGTGGTGTGCAGGGCCAAAATTGTGAAAACTGTGTCACTGTCCAAATACTTATAGACCTGACTGTAAATATACCTTTTCTTATAAACCATACTTTCTTTGTATTAAACTTTGGCATGTGGTGTGCACACACAATTAAAAAACAAAACATCTTTTTGGGATCCCTGAAAATAATTTGACCACGAATTCCAACACTATGTGTGTCAGGATAGAATAAAAAAAAAATTGATAAGAACAGGCAATTCAGCTCAACAAAGTGCATCAATCCGATTTACCTAACTTCTGCAAAAATAACATCCGACTGAGTTTTGATGATCACTAGAGCAAGAATTCTTTAACGTATTTTTTCTCATGACCTAATTTTTGCATTTTTTCTGTCTTTAAAATCTAAGATCTAGTCATCCCAGTGTTCCCCTTGGTGAATCGCCACTGGCAATCATCTTTCGGGTGGGGGTTTTCCCTTAGAGAATCGCCAACGTAGGTTGTAGCGGAGCAATGGCATTTACTTAAACTGCCTGCAGCGACCAATCGTAACACATTCTGCAAGCTGTATGTGCCCCTTTCCCATTAAGCACTATTGTGAATCACACCTTTGCGTGATGCAAATTCAGTCTTACTGTCTACTACATTACTTGATACCTTATTCCATGTGGCTGTAGTCCGTTGTGGTTTTACTCTATCATTATAGGTTATTGGGTGTAGACTGATGGGCAGAAATGGTAAAGGAATCCATTTAAAATTGAATTTACAACACAATAAAGTCTGCAGAAAGTGAAGGGGTATATACTTTCTGAATACTAAATACTTTCTAAATCCATGGTATCTCTAAAATGTTTAATATTTTGTGAACTTGGAAGTCTCCTCGAATTAAAGCAGATATAAAATAATAATAATGTAAATTATCAACGAGTGCCAAGTTCCTTCCTGCTAAAGTTAGCGATAGGTTACTCTTGCTTTTTAGTCAACAGAGGAGCAGCCACACATTATACAAAAAATGAAGGGGTCCAAGTGCTTTCTGAATTCTCTGTATGTATAATCAAATCAAATAGCCTTTTATTGTCAATTCACTATACTGTATGTGCAGAACATACAGAAGAATCGAAATACTGTTTCTCTCTCATCTTCGCAGTACAATATAAAATATATATATTAAAAAAAGTATAACATATAAGATAAAAACATTTTTATAAATAAAAAGTAAGTAAAATTAACATGCAACTAAATAAAATCAGGCACGGATTAAATACAAATTAATAGTCTGTCCTGCAGTCTGTCAGAATACCCCCATCCTTGGTGCTCCTGATAGAAAAGACACTTGAAGAAATGCCCTAAGTGCTTGTGCTTCCTCTCCCCAAGTCTATAACTCTCTACACTGCAAGTTATTACTACATAACCTATCGATGGCATCTGGAGCCAACTGCTAGAAATTAACTGGCTTTATATACAAGAAATATTTTTAATAACATTTTCAAGAACTCTAGACAAAGATAAAAATCTAAGCATATTCAAATAAATTATAATGCTCTAAGAACAGTAACACAAGAGCATCCTGATACCCAAGGTTTAGAGCTGTAGGGCATGCTTACAGCAGCAGAAAAACCTTACATGTAACCCATGAATATGCAATTTTCTTGAGCGGCATTCAAAAACAAAGGCGTGTTTTGAAGTAACCCTGTAATATTTCTAGAGGAAGAATAAAGAGGCGTAAAAATCACATCATCTCCTTTTCTCAAGAATTTTTCATCTACATTGCTTAAACAAGGACAAGGGAGGGTGAGGGGTTGTGTGTGTGTGTGTGTGTGTAAAGAATGAACTGGTGGCATGGAGGGGGGGGAATGAAGAAATCCATCATTCTTAAAAAAATCAAGTCGGCCTAGCATACCAAAATTAAATTTGTTAGTTTGTGGTCATTCCCATAATTAAATTCATGTCACAGATTTCTAAGAAAAATGGACACTGTGACTAATGTAGTTACTTTGAGCACAGTTATGCCAGAATCAGTGAAGAATAGCTTTATTTGAATTGTAGAAGCAGATGGTGTGTGTGTGTTTTATAGAAGTTTATTTTAAATAGAAATGTCTTAGTGTTGATTAATTGCATTTGTGTAACAGCTCTAATGAAAAAGAATCAATAATTTTGCTTAAATTAAATACCTTTCAGAAGTCACTAATATCTGATTACATGCTAGGCCATAGGAACTGAGAAAAAACATATATATATATATATATATATATATATATATAATTTTTTTTAAAAGATTGAAGTGAGTGTTTATAAGTAAAATGATTACAAAAAATGGTTTAGTACAGTACATTCTGCTTTCTTTTGTAAGTCACTTTGGATAAAAGCATCCGATTAGGAAATAAATGTAAAATGTGATAGTTAACTTTATTGTGATTTGTAGAGCATCAGATCTGAGATACACACCTGATCATGTGGTGCAACACTAAAGTGAGGAAATAATAACATTTTGATAAGCGAATGGGCACATTCTGAAAGCACTTTATGGAATGGATGGATAGACAGATAGGAAAGGCACTAAAATACATCTATGGATATGATAGCCACTATATAATACAGACAGGAGTGAAAGGTAGTATATAATGTATAAATAGATATATGTGAAAGCCACTATACAATACCAACATAAATGTGAAAGGCACTAGATAGATAGATAGATAGATAGATAGATAGATAGATAGATAGATAG
>JANRMT010062823.1:18185706-18204990 GCA_026402145.1 Polypterus bichir lapradei | reverse complement strand
ATATATATATATATATATTGTACATGTAGTATGTATCATTCTGTGTATTGGCATATTTTTATATACTTTTTAAGACTTTTTATTAATAATTACTTCCCATTACATTTTTTCTGAGGTGCTTAATCTTATTTTTACATTAATGTTTATCTGAGAAATTGTAATCAACTATTAGAAATGATTTTGTTGCTTTTTTCATCACAATTTTGTGTCCCTGTCATCATGACATGACAACGTGGTCATGTTATACAGTACCAGAAGTTAGGTGGGTATACTATTGTAGTATTTCAAAAGTCAACACACAAACGCTAAGCAAACCACGCAATATTAAGAAAAATACATAAACAAAGCTGTGAATGAATAGAGTACATACAGAATAATTTAGCTGCATTTAAAAGAAAACACTGCTGAACAACTGATAATTGTCAAGGTCAGGAATTGAATATTTTCATATCCTTCAGATGGGTTGCATTATTGCAGCAGCAATGGTTTTAAAAACCCATCTGAAAAAACTGTCAGAACAAAAGTGCTTTCAGCAGACTGACATCAAAGCTTTGACCTGAATTCGCCAGTGTCGTAGAGGCATCCTCTAAGGTCAGACTCTCTCCCCAGGCAGCCTCAAAAGATCACCACTTGGCCTGCTGTGCTCCACAAGGATCTGCCCTAACCGGACCACGATTGGCCAGCCACTCTATGGTGTAGGCCTTGTGCATTCCATGTGTTATTCTTCCAGGCTTGTTTACTGTTTAAGTGCAAGTGGTTGATATGAATTCTTCAAGACTTACCCACAATATGCAACTAGGAAAGGGCTGCTTACCTGAATTTGATGCAAATCTGTTAAATGGCCATGCAAGAGGGTATACACTTTCTAAATACAGCAGTGTGCAAAAGTATTTAATCCCCTTGAAAGTCATCCTAATTTCCTGCATGACAAAATATTTGTACACATAGTCCTCCATTTAGTATTTTTAATGTGATCTCTTATGATGTAACAATACAAAATAAACCATTTTCCCATCCAAAATTAGGGTCTACAGAAGTATTCAAACCCCTGTGCTTTGGAAACTCCAGGTTTACACAAATCACAAATCAATTACAAATGACACAAAGGTGACAGTCATTTGACAGACATAATTAAACACAATTACATACTACTTATGAGTCCTTTCTCTCTATCTGGTGTGGCAGATTCAGTCCGGACACAAACAGGCAGACAAAGGAAGTCCCCGAAACACACACACACACACAACACAATGCCTTGCATCAAACACTTGTCAGTCCCTTTCTCTCCTCTCCTGACTTCTCCTTCCACCTCTCCACCTCTTCTCCTGAGCATTGCCTTCTTCCCCCCACCTTGGCTCTCTCACTTGGAGGTGGTGGCATCTTTTATAAGATGTGCCAGATGTGCTTCAGGTGCTCTCTGATGATATTCCAGCGGCACTTCCTGGTGTGGCGGAAGTGCCGCGTGAGCACTCGGAAGCACTCCAGGTGTCCCTGGAATCTCTTCTGCCAGCACTTCCGGGTGTGGCGGAAGTGCTGACACCCAGGGCTCCACAATCCTCTGGGCGGCCCCCTGTGTTGGCCATGTGCCCCAATGGGGTTGAGCTTCCATGTTCTGTTCCCGTGGTCCCCATACAGACCAGGGTGGCCGCCCTCTCCTGGCCCAGGGGAGGTATAATCCCTCTCCTGGGCCTTCTAGGTGTCCTGGCCGGGCATTGGTCCTGGCCATCCGCCACACTGGATAAAAAAAAACCCAAATTGTAAGGGCAATAGTCTTTGTTGAATAATCAGTGCAATAGACAAAGGAGCATTCAGCTGATGTGAGAAACAAAGTCACTGAAAGGTACAAGTCAGGAAATGGCTACAAAAAATTATTGAAGAGTTTCAATATCCCGTTAAGCACTGTTGGATCCATCATCAGAAAGTGTAAAGTTCATCACAGCACCCAGACTCTTACCTTGAAACTAAACATCAGAGCAGGACATTGACTGGTGAGGGGGTGACTAAACATTCAATCGTCACTCTCAGAAGTCTGGAATGCTCTTTGGCTGAAACTGGAGTGAAGGTGCAGGGGTTCACAATTTCAAGAGCTCTCTGTAACACAGCCCTCTATGGGAGTGTAGCAAGAAGGTAGCCATTCCTTAAGAAGCAGCACATAAAAACACATTTGCTACACAGGATGAAAAAGACCCAGTTAAAATGTGGGAGAACGTTTTATGGTCAGATGAAACCAAAATAGAACCTTTCGGCCAAATTTCTAAGAGGTGTATGTGTGGCGTAACACATACTAACACTGGCCATGCCTCAAGAAACACCAGACCTAGGGTTAAATATGGTGATGACTGCAGCATCATGCTATGGAGATGCTGGGGCTGGGAATCTTGTCAGAGTTGAAGGGACAATGGATGGACACAAATGCCACACAATATTACAGCAGAACTCGTTTCAGTCTGCTACGAACCTACAGCTTGGGAGAAGATTCATCTTTCAACATGACAAGGACTGCAAGCATAAGGACAAAGCGACACTGGAATGGCTCAAGAACAGAAAGGTGAATGTTTTGGAATGGCCAAGTCACAGCCCTGATCTTAACCCTATTGAGAACTACCTGAAAAAAGTTCTCCAGAGGCGCCATCCCACCAACCTAGAGGATCTCGATCAAGTCTGCCAAGAAGAATGGGGAAGAACCACTCATGAACAATGAAAAACTGGGACATACTTATTCTAAAAGAATGAAGGTTGTTAATGTAGGAATCTCAACAAAGTATGAATGTGGAGGGCTTGAATACTTGAAGCACACATTTTTGAGGCTTTCATTTCAGTTAAATATGTACAGTAAACTGTTTGACCCTGGAAATTTATTTGTTACAGCATAAGAGTTCACATTAAAAATACCAAATGGTTAAATATCTGTACAAATCTTTTGTCATTCAGAAAATTATGATGACTTTCAAGGGGACTGAATACTTTTGCATACCAACTGTACACAGAGGTTTTTTAGATTGTGATTCTCCATTTGGGGAGAAGTTTGAGGTGAGTCTCTACGTGTTACTACGCTTTCAGGCTGGCCTTCTGGTATTGTTTCTTGGTGACATTAAAATATTTACCTCACAACACTAAAGTCCATCTCTGCCCACACGTTTCCAAACAGTTTTCCTTTGTGACTCATGAGGATTAGGGGTGCATGAAACCCACGAATGTAAAAATCCGTGATCCGTGATACAATCGATTATTTAACAAATTCTAGGTAATACACTATAGCTATACAGTGGAACCTCGGTTTGCGAGCATAATTCGTTCCGGAAACGTGCTCGCAGTCCAAAGCACTCGTATATCAAAGTGAATTTCCCCATAAGAAATAATGGAAACTCAGATGATTTATTCCATAACCCAAAACTATTCATATAAAATGATTAATACAAAATATAAACTAAAAATACATAAAACAAATTAACCTGCACTTTACCTTTGAAAAGAATCATGGCTGGTGTGAGTGAGTTTCTAAATTCTTGTGGGATTCCACCCAACGGGACGACATGCGGAAGAACGTCCCAAAGCAATTGCAGTCTCCCAGCGCTGTAGCAGTTTGCTGTAAAAAGCGAATCCAGAAAGATTGCGGACATGCTATAAGCACCTACCATCAGTGGCTGATACAAGGAACAAGGAACATTATAAATGCGTAGGGCACAGTACTATTTGGCCACGACCCTGCCTGACTGCTGTGCTTGTGTATAGTAGAGTGGCAGATCCTGCTACAATAAATAACCGCGCTGTTGCTGTTTCAAGCTGAATAAAGCTGGTGGTGAAAGACGGGGACTCGCACGTCACAGCACACACACACAGTCACAACGCTGTAGTAAACAGTATACGCTCGTACGGATGTTGACTATATGAGTGAGGCATGCTGACTCAGACGTAGAATAGGAGACGATTGCCCACAATCCCTCAGCGAGAGAGAGAGAGAGAGAGAGAAGAACCATCAGCTCAGTTGTGATTACATGACCCTCAGCAGACAAAGCATATACATACTACTCGTATTGCAAGACGTCGCTCGTTTATTAAGTCAAAATTTATGAAAAATTTTAGCTCGTCTTGCAAAACACTTGTAAACCAAGCTACTGGCAAACCGAGGTCCCACTGTATATACAATATCAAAAAAGTAAAATATGTAACTACTGTACTATATAGTGTACTGTACTATCACAGTAGCATACAGAGTCCTCTCTCTCCCACTGGTGTATCAATAGCAACATTTATAAAAATATTTTTTATCTATAACAAAAAGTTTCACGAATTTCCTTCTCTTTGGTCTTGATATAGCTTACCGTCAACTCGTTAAAGGAATACTCCAAGCAAAAACAATATTTGACTTTCTCGTATATGAAGTATAAAGAAAGTATTGGAATCGTCCAAAAATTCAATTTTGAGATTTTCATGAATTTCGATGTTTTAGGACTCCCTGAGTCCGAAAATATCATTTTTGGAAAAATACCTGTGTGTCTGTGTGTGTGTGTATCTGATAACACACGATAACTTGAGTACGTTTTCACTTAGGTAAACCAAATTTTGCATAAAAGTGTTAGGTACAAAAACATAGATTTCAAAAAACTTTTGAGCTATTTCTGCTAACCAGAAGTGGTAGTTTTATACATGAAGCTGCAGAGTCCGATTTATTCAACTTTACTTTTATAATAATTGTTCAATATATTATTAATTTCATTTGAATTGTTGTTGATGGTTCTTTAATGTACATAATATAAAAATATAATCATCCTCTTGCTGTTTACTCCTCAAACATCCATCCCCATATCTGAGCATACGAGAAAGTTGAGGGGAGACCACTCCCTATTCTTTTTTTTTTTTTTTTTTTTTTAATATTTCTTATTATGTAATTTGTAGTGGTGGCCAAGGAAATTTTTTAATCTCACGTTTTTGTGGAGAAAATAAATCTTGAAGATTTGTTAAAAACATCCAAGGAAAATAGAAAAAAATTCACGTAACTCGTGTTACACAGTTCACATGTCGAATATCCATTCATGTGGTCAAAATGTGCAATGCGTGTGCAGTTTTTACTAAAATGTTATTAACAGTTACTTCCTGGTAAGGCGGCATTCATCGTATACAGAAAAGGTGTCATTCCCACAATTGCCATGCATCGGAATTGAAAATCTGCCTGTCCACCTAATTCACTGGTTGAGAGTCTTGTCATTAATTCAAACGCCCAGCATTGGTCGGAATGATATATTTCCTCTTTACTACTCACAAAACTGACTAAATTATTTCCATTTAGTTATTGAAGACAACCCCGCGTATTCTGATTCTCTTCTCGGTATTCTCATGTGGCGCTTCTTGATGCCACTGCTCTACCGCTAAGTTGTTTGCCTGCCTGTGGAAAAAGCACCTCAGATAATGGAACACTGGAACCATCGGCTAAAAAGCTGCTTTCATCACATTGGCTGGCCCAGCACTGACTCACCTATAGAATAGTCAGCAGGGAGCAGGCAGCCAGTTAGCCGAGGTCTTCAGGACTCTGACTATATCTGGCTTGTCTGACTCCTTCTCTAAAGTCTGGCCATGGTTCTATAATTAACTGATGGGTTGATATTGTTGTTTTTCATTAATGTTCACTACTTTTGACTTTGTTTTTAATCTATTTGAACAAATCTGTATCCTCATATGTGATAGTTCTGTATTTTGTGAGTGGTATCGTCTAGTCTTACATTTTTCACTTAGAGTTTTCTCTGCACCCTGCCCTGCATGTTGTTAGGTATGCTGTGCAAGAGCAAAGTGGTTTGTACTGATGTATCATGACCTTGATAGATTGGCCATCTAGTTTTGAGAAGAGGATTACTTGTGTCCTGTTTTATATATTGTATGTACCCCATTTTTTGACACCCGTTGCATGCCCAGCCTACCTGGAAGGGAGTCTCTCTCTGAATTGTTCTTCCATAGATATCTTCCAAAAAGTTTTTTTGGGAGTTCTTTCTTGTCTTCTTAGAGAGTCAAGACTTGGGTTGGGGCTGTCAAAAAACAGGGCCTCTTAAAACCCATTGAGGCATTCCTTGTGTGATTTTAGGCTATACAAGAAATAAAATGACGTTGATGTTGTTTTTGAATGGGGCTGGAAGGCAGGTCTACAATTGAAATGCTAAGGTGCATCTCAGCATGTTCCATTTTCATTCATGAGAATCCTTATACTGTATATAATGTGATACTATCTGTATGTATGGTGCTCGCGTCAATACCCCGTATGTATGGTGTTCACGTCAATACTTCAACTCAATACAAGTTAGAACCATGCAATGGGACTCTGCCTCTGTAGTTAGAACATAACGTGGCAAACGCGGACAAAGTATTGCATGATTGGCTAAGAATGTTCGAATGCTTCAGTGACGCCGCTGGACGGCTGAGTATAGTAAGTCGGTGTTGGTTTGAGCAGATAACAGTAAGTTTGGTTGGTTTTTGGAACGTTGCTTTGGTGGGACATACTTTCCAGGACTAACATCATCAACTGACTTAAACCCTTCGACAGCTCCGGAACCGTAAGTAATTTAGAACGTATTGCCGTTTGCTTGGTACGTCGAAATCTATCTTTCGGCAGTTCGATTTTGGGATCCGTCCTTCTGACATCTATTGGCAAACTGAGTAATGACGGCTGGGTATTAACAACAGTCATTTTTTCAATTTTAGCCAATCTCAGATCTAAAATGACCCGGCAACATAATTATTACTCCAACTCTGATTAGAGTCGTAAAATATGGTTTGTTTTATTATGCATAATGCAACATAAAAAAAATCTCACAATCCTTAAGTCCAGCATTGGTAACTAAAGACATCTATTAAATCAGAAAATTTGTTATCTCCGCAATATACACAAAAAATAGTGTTTGTGGGTAGAGTATTCCTTTAACAAAGCACTCCTGGAATAGGCATCTCTGATTCAAGAGATTTATTTTTCACTATATCTAAAGATAAAGCTGCATGAGGCAGAAAGCGTGATGTGGTGATTAAGGCTTTATAGACTTTGGACATCAAAACCTGAGGCCGAGTGGTTCTTATCCCACTATTGACTTTGTGTGAACATGAGAAGTCAGTTCACCTTTTTGTGCTCCAACTGGAAAAACAAAAGAAACGTAATCAGTTGCATCTCAAAATGTTATGTGGCATTTGATAAAGGCATCAGCCAAATAATAATCCATCTCAATAAAAGTGTCTGTCCATTGTCCGTCCGGTCAAATATTGTTGTTGTAGTAATAAAATGCATTGCATTTGTCATTCCAACAGATGGTATATGACAAACATTAACCCTGCTTCTACATATCCCATACCAAATGGCATACAATGGAGATCTACGCATTGCATTTATCATTCCAACAGATGGCGAATCACAAAGATTAACATTGCTTTTACCAATTACATTTAAAATGGCATATAACACAGAGACATTCATGGCATTTGTCATTTCAGCATCACAGACATTAACACTGCTTTTACAAATACTATACCAAATAGCATATAATGGAAATCTATGCATTGCATTTATAATTCCAGCAGATGGCACGTCACAAATATTAACACTGCTTTTACGAATCCTATACTAAATGCCATGTGACAGAGATATATGCATTACAGTTGTCATTCCTACGGATGGTGCATCACAAACATTAACAGTGCTTTTATGAATCACATATAAAATAGCATATAACAGAAACATATGCATGGCATTTGTCATTTCAGCATCATAGACATTAACACTGATTTTACAAATCCTATACCAAATAGCATATAATGGAGATCTATGCATTGCATTTGTAATTCCAGCAGATGGCACATCACAAATATTAACACTGCTTTTGCGAATCCTATACCAAATGGCATATGACAGGGATATATGCATTGCATGTGTCATTCTAACAGATGGCACATCCTAAATATCTGTAGTAATAAAATGCATTGCATTTGTCATTCCCACAGATAGTACATGAAAAACCATTAACATTGCTTTTACGAATCCCACACCAAATAGTCTATAACAGAGGCATACGTATTGTATAGTGCACTGCAAACATTAATGCTGAGGTCTACTGTATGTTGATTATTGATATTTCAACCCATCTTAGTAGGGTTTAGTAACCCTTTAGTAAGGGTAGGCTTTCCACTCTATGTGGCTCTCTACATTCAGTTTCATTTATGCTTCACTTTTCTCTGCAGATTCTAACAGCATCTCAATGCCCAGCAGTTAAGTGTTGTGCCTTTAAGGCCTGTGCCACCTCTTCACCCTCCCTCATCTTCTTTTTACTTTTATTGCTTCATTGCCATTTAAGCCTGTGCAGTTCCATTTAAAGAGATATATCATCTCACTTTCTAAAGCCTAAATTTTATTTATTTATTTATTTTTAAACAAAAAACATAAATGAGATTCCCGGGGCAAAACAGTTTTAGTGAATATGTACACTCTGTATGATACTGTATAAAAACAGAAGGAACTAGGAAATAATAATAATTAAAAAAATGATGTCAACGCTTTCTTTTGTAATTGGCACAAGTTCTGTAATGCTAACATGCCATCAGATTTTATTAAAGCCCATCATGTAGTAAAATCTAATCATTTATTCTGTTTTCCAATTATTGTAAAGCAGCAGGCTTAAATGAGGGGAGGAGATAATGAAATTAACTTCCTAACTTAGAGCAATTCTCTGTGGCACAATGATCAGATATTCTCTTGGTCTGAAATTTATGTAAATTTTATTCATCTATCATTAGTTATTACCATTGCAGCTACATAAAAACACAGTTTTCTTTAACAATTAAATCTTAAAATGATGCGTATTAATTAGGCAGGGGACATTAAGAAGCCCATCATGAATATGTAGGAGCAGTAACTCTAAACACTGAACTTTTGACACACAAAGTTAACATTTGCCTTGAACCCTTCATGTTATTTTGCTCATTTCTTCAGCACTTGAAGTTTAAGCCTAAAAGAACTGTTAAATTATTTACTTCTCAAATAAGTATACAATAGTGACATCTCTCCAAAAGATCAGAGTTTTAAAAAAATTCAAAGCCATTAAGGAATTTAAACTGCAGTCCCCACCTCTGACTTGTCGTGTAGCTTGGAATGAATTCACTGAACCAGTCTTGGCTCCAAATGTTAAAACATTAAGCACTATGTAAAGCACCTCAAATTGGGGTTTACTATTAGGGGATCATATACAGTACAGTAAAGGTGTCTGTCGTTTACCACTGTTCTTATTATTGAAACACTGATATGCTTGTGCACCACTGTTTGACAGATTTTAATACTGAAAGGTGCTACATAAAAAAATAACAAGATTGTCTTTTTAATCACCACAACTGATCACCCTAAGTGAATCACTTCACCCGCCTATACTTAAAATGTAATACTTTGTGCTACTAAAGCAACAAAAAATGCTATTTAGCTTTTCTTGTGAGATTACAGAAACATTTACTTTATGCCTGCACAGCATAATGTGACAGATTGTACTTCAGAATGAACAAGGAAACCTTTTCTGTTTGACAGTGTGGCCCTGAACATGTTGCTTAACCAGCCTGCATTCCAAGTCGACTTTATAGTAAAACACTACTGTCTGTGTGTCCAGTACCTTTGAGCAATCTGATTGGTCAGTTTGACTTTGGTTGACATGACGAAAGAGGAAGTGTGAGTGTGAGACACACGAGGATGAGAAACGGCATGGGAGGTTGTGCAGAGGGTCACCGTCAAAGATGGCAGGTATAAAAACGGACTGGATGCGAGAAAGGTGCTCCAAAAATGATGACAGAGTCTGAGAAGGAAGCTTAACAGCAACTCAAGAGAGGGAGCAACAATGAAGGGAGGTTCACACGTGCAAATACAGAGAAAAGATGCTGAAAGAATACGTAGGACAAAAGACAGTAAATACTTTAAAATTATTCTTCTTCGACAGGTAATGTGGCTAGTGTCTTATAAAAATGAAAAAAAAAAAAAACCTGTGCTTGTAAGGCATCATGAGAGGGTGCTTAGCAAACAAAGGTGGCATTTTTTATGAAGAGTTCTTTATAGGCTCAGTATCGTCACATGTAAAGAGTACTGTGAAATTTTTACACGCATGAAAGATTTCCATATACAAGGAGTCTGAATTAGCATATGCGGACCTAATTTGGGGTGTTCATAAAAAAATGTAATGATTTATTTCATGAAGTTGAAGTACACAATAAACAAGAATAGTTGCATCAGATGCTTTAAATAATAAAATGTGTGCTTCAATTTAAACGTTTAAAGTCTAAATATTCTTGATTGTAATAGAAAACTAATTTGTAATCACTGACGTTCAAATAGTCTAAAACACCACCCAACATCCTTATGTTTGAATTTTGTCATTTGTAACCTTCTGGGAGTGTCTCTTAGAGGGCTAGGGACCAGTGCTAAAGAATCAAATATCAAAAATATTATCACATTCATGATCCGCAATGCTTAAAAACCATAAGACAACACTCTGCATGCCTATACCATCATGCGAAGATTTATGGCTAACCATCAGAAAACACAGGAAAACAATAAGGTATTAATGTTCTAGAAACTGCCAAAAACAACCAGAGTAATAAATCTTTCATTTTTATTATTATTATTATTATTATTATTATTATTTCACAGGGTCTCATATGCTTTCTGACTCTTGGAAGTCCCCTTGTTTTAATCGGTGCTGCTCCACATTGGTAGTTCTTACATATTCAGCCCACACCATCTTACTTGCACCATTATTTCCCACAATTCACGGTTGCACACCACAGTTTTTTCTTTTTAAGTTGGAGAAAAGAGCAGTTGGAGAAACTGGGGGGACCCCTGGATGAAAATAGCTAACTTAGAAATGGAATTGCAGAGAGTTGCTGATCGCTTAGGTGACCCACTGTAACCCACTCATGAACCAAAGGCAGCAAATTGGGTCACGACTCAGTGGCTGAGAAACACTCACTTAAGGAACTCACTGCGTGCCTCTCCTGAACCATATGGTCAAGAAACACCGATTCACACGGACCCAGTGTTCAGCCACTAAGATGCGAAGATTGGTTTGTGCTACTCCATACCGGCAGGTTAAGTATGCCTGTGGGCAACACACCACAGAGCCTTACATGCAATGACCAACAGCCATACGGCCGATCCCAAATGGAGCCGTAAGTCGGCGCATGACTGTACTTGTGTTACCCATCCCCATCTTTTCTCGAAGTAGTAACTTTAAACCCCTCATATCCCATTAGGGGGAGAACCCCTGGAGTCGGCTGCTGTGACATGCACAACGTCAAGTCCTTCTGATCAGATTATTTTCTGAAGACACATATTCATTTAGTCTTTATCACAAGGGTGTCACCTGCCGTGGGCTGGCGCCCTGCCTAGGGATTTGTTCCTGTCTTGGGATTGCTGGGATTGGCTCCAGCAGACCCTCGTGACCCTGTGTTAGGATATGCTGGGTTGGATAATGACTGACTGACTGAAAAGGGTGTCACTTCCTACACAAAATATGGTCTAAAAATTGCTTAAAGATGTCATTTTCACTCTCAGCCATCGACTGACAGTTTGAGCACCTTGACCTGCTGCTGCTTCAAATGCAAATAAACAGCCTACCTGCAAAGTGCTTTAAGATGATGTTTAATGTAGGCAGGTATTATATTAAAATGACTGCCATCTGTTTACATTACAATAATCATTATACGACATTTAAAAAATTGATATCCCTTACACAAAGTCTCCAAAACCAAACATCTGACTGATTCCTGCTCTCTTAGTTTACTGAGACACTTAAAACACTTTCACTGAGCTGCAAACTATTTTATCTTGCTAAGATGTTGTGTCAGTGAGGTAGCAATAAACATAAAAGACAAGCAAGTATTATTGTACCAAATCATAAACTGCTGGCAAAGTTAATAATTCTATAATTTGGTCATTCAGACAAGCAAGTCCTAAACCAGCTTTTTCTATGCCCCACATCCCTAAAAAATGTTTAATTTATGTCCAAATCTCCTAAAAAAGTAATACAGGTAAAATTCCGTTATAACGAATATCTGTACCATGAAATTTTCATTACAACGAAGTATTTTTACGGTCCCGACAGTTTCCCCACATGACACGAGTCCATAGAAATCTTGTTACTACGAAGTAGATTCAGCAGATACTTGTATTACAACGAAGTGCCGAAAAGACCTTGAAATGCTTGAATGAATCATCTACAGAGCAGTTAGTTCTGTGGTCACAGCTCAGTTGTGCACAACGATCCCCAAACAGAAACACTGCAAAAAAATAAAAAATTCTTTCTTCGAACTTTCCTTTACTGTTTTTTTTTACTGCCGTTTATGTTTTCGGTGGTTTTCAGTGATACCTTTTGCTTATCGCTCGTCAACATTTGAAAAACATCCATGGGAATTTAACTCATTGTCACCCTCCTATAGAAATGGCAGAGACGAAAAAACGATAACAGTTCATATTAGAAAATAAAAACTTTACATTTTTGCAGCTCTCATTTGAGGCAAAAAGAAAAAAGACGTTGCCAGTGAATTCGGAATTTCGACACCGAACTTTCTTGAAAGACCGAGCAAAAAAAGAAGAAAAATCTCAGTTGCAAACGTATACGAACTGCTACACTTGAAGACGTTGAAAAAGACGTTTTTATGTGGTTCAGTGATGCTCGTTCAAGAAACATTCCTATTAATGAGGCACTCATTCAAGAAAATGTGAGGTTTCTAAACTCTCTTGGGACCTCCGTCAATGGGACAAAACACCGAAGAGCATCCCTGAAGTGCGATCACCGCATCTGTGGAAGACTGTGTATCCATTGCTGGGGCAACAACTGGCTCACAGCTCTGCTGTGGCTCTTCACCGAAGCAAACAGAAAAGATCTCAATGGGTGATGCAAGGAACATTGTAAATGCAGGTAACAGTATTACTTGGCCACTAACCTGGCCACGACCCTGTCTGACTGCTGTGTCTGTTTATAGGAGAGTGGCAGATCCCGCTACAATAAATAACCCTGCTGTTCTTGTTTCAAGCTGGATAAAACTGTTTTTGCTAAAGTACTGAGACTCAAGTTTTGTGGTGTAAGACGGGGACTTATAGCACGATTCCGATCTTTTAGGATTTGCTTCTGTGGCGACTCACTGCAGCACTGTGAGCCTGCTGTTGCCCTGCCTCAGCAACGGACAAACAATCTTACACAGACACGGCAATCGCGCTTCGGGACGCACTTCAGCGTGATGTTCCCGTTGGGTGGGGAGTGGGGGGGGGGAATCCCAAAAGAGTTCATAAACCTTACAATATGAAGAAGAAGAAAAGGATGATTCAGCTTCTGATTGATAACTGGGCTGCTCACAACATACTTCCGCATTTAGGTAATGTTTGCGTTGAATTCCTCCCATCCAATTGCACAGCAGTGCTTCAGCCATTGGATTTTGGCATCATTCGCACCCTGAAAGTGTATTATCGCAAGGAAATGCTGAAAAAAATTCTCATCAGCATAACTTGTAGACAGGAGAAGATTAAGATTAATGCGAAAGAAGCTACTGAAATGATCGCAAACTTCTGGACGCAAGTTAAGGAAAGCACTATAATGACAAATACAGAATCTCATTACAACAAAATATTTTTAAGGTCCCTGGCAGTTAGTTGTAACAGAATTTTACCTGTATTACATTTCAAGTTTTTGAACCACATACAGTACGGCGGGTGAACAAAGAGAACTAAAAAAAAAATAAGCTTTTAACTCCGTGTGTAACATTTAGAGCAATTTACCTTTATAAATCTCAATAATCTTGTAAACGTGTCCCCCACAAAGCTTAGACACTCGATTGATGATCAGTCAGTTGGGGTATCCCGTGAAGCACCAAGCACCGTGAGGAAATGACACATGATTAACGATCGAGGGGTGTGAGGGACTGGAGGTCCCCAGTAAAGCACAAGGTGGTCAGCATGCTGCTAAGCAATAAAACACAGTCCATGGGCTTTGTTGACCCGATAGCACTTGCACTGTATTTCAAATATAGATGTGCTGCACAGTTAAAATTGCTGCGCTACTACCTGGACAGTCAGCACAAGAGACAGGCTGAGTGTGAGCAGCAGGTGTTGACATCCAATTAAGTCCCCTTTTGTCCCACCCTAACAAAAATTTCAATCAAACCTCAAAATAAGTGAGGTTTCATGATTAGGGATTGCACAGAACAGCAAGTAACCCCCAAGAACCCACATTTCTGCAGCTCATACACTGGAGACAATTGTGTGCAATGCTTAATTCTTTTTATATCATACAGCGGGAGTGACAACTAAAAAAGACCTACAAATGACAACACACTGTACCGATTGCACCACCATAAAAGTTGGACAACCCACCTCGCTCAATTTTTTGGGCGAATCGCAATGCAGCCTTCCTCTTTGTCACACCTATTCTAAACCAAGCAGATGGTAGCATATCAACCATGATTACTGCAACTTTAAACACTTTTGATAAGTTCTTGTTTAATGATCATTTAATATAAAGATTGACATCTGGTTTAATAAAATTAATCTTTCCCCAATATATGGACAACATTTAATTGAATTTCTATAATGACAGCATGGGACCATTAGCACCCACACCCATTAATTCACAGTTTTTATCCACAGGTCATAAAGTTACTCCACGAGCATAAAGTTACTCAACAGTCAATTTCGATACTGACAAAAACCAATGTCCTTGCTAAACTTCTTTTTGTTTAAGACGAAGATAACACAGGCAATAAGTATCACTTCTGCACACCAGAACATTGAAACACACAGCAAGCTGCATTTATTTAAAAAAAAAAAAAAAAACACTGAGCATTTTTGCTTTACTCACAAAATGTCGAAAACAATCAACATTTAAATTTCTCATCTGTAACTATTAAGACATTTTTCTTCATCAAGATCAAAATTTTCCATCAAAACAATGCACAACTGTTTCCATGTTATGCCTCCTCCTAATGATTCTTTAAATTAAATGGATTAAGTCCAAGTGGCAGAAGATCAAATTAGAGTCCGGCGTCTCATCAGTACATTAGTGGCGATACTGGTCTCATAGTACATAGGTGAAAATCTGTAAGAACTGTTACCTTATAATAAGATGCATCTTAAAGAAATTAACCAAATTCACTGACAAAAAAAATAATCTACTTACCAGAAAACTTCCAAAGGCAGAATTGAAGATAGCAGCTGCCTGCAAAAAGAAGCACACCAGAGCAAAGTTAGCATGCAGACATGACACTATGCTGTGTTTAATGCCTTGACGGCAAGAGCGTTTCCACCCGGATGAATGTGACCACCGCCCTGGACATTCAAATGAGCCATCTGCATAAGCTGTGTTTAAACATTCGTTGGGACTGGAATCCCTTAGGCACACCAATTATGCCTACTAATGGAGTGCAACCCTGAGCATGCAAAACACCCTTTTTCTCTGCAGTAAAACACCAAAGCAACAAAACAACCATTAAACCCTTCAAAATATTGCAGATGCAAAGAATTTAACAGCTAAAAGGAGGAGCTGCAAATGCTGAGAACTCATCAAAATATATCACAGCAAATGCAAAACGGAAAGTGCTTGAAGCAAAAGCAAACCGAAAAGTCCTTTTCAACTTGTCTTATAAAAACCCTTACAATCTGAGCTACTCCAATTCCAAGGAAAAAAAAAACAAAAAGCATGGTGTGTAAGAAGGAAACTGCCTTTCTTTACCTTCAAAACCTGCAAGTCATCTTTATCCCCCCCACCCCACAACCAACACGACCTGCCACCTCTTTCACAACTTAATTCTTAACACAGAACAAGCAGCTCCTACCCTCTTGACCAAAAATGCTGAAAAAGCCACTGAAGCCCAATCGCAGAAGCAAAGTCTTGAATGTCATCCAAGTACCAAAGAAAAACTCACACGTCTGCATGCAGATTTGGGGGGGAAAAAAAAGAGAATGAGGCAAAACCATTAGTTATGGGATATCCATATGTGTGGATTACAAAATGAAAAATAAAAACAACAAAAGATAAAGGCATGTAACCGAGGTCCAGCAAGTTTGATTGAAGTCCAAAGCCAAGTCCAATGAACTGAATCTCCATCCTCTGCATTCTGCTCCAAAAGAGCATATGAAGAGACTGAATAGGTAATGAGCTCTCTGGCTCCAGAGAGCTTAGCTTTCTTATTCATGTTCATAATTAATTCAGTAACTTTGATAATTTCATTAGATTCCTCATTTCCTAGCCTTATCAATAAATTATGGCAATGGACGGCAGCTCCTCTGTGGCTGGGGGAACACAAAAAAAAAAAAAATAATAAAAAAACTACAGAACCAGACTAAAGGCTGAGGACTTTTGCCTTCCAACTGAGGCACAACATATGGCACACCATGCCATACCTGCAGCTAAATAAAACATTCAACAAGACGTCTGTAAAGCGCCACATTTAATGTAACACCTTCAGCCGTCCCCACTTCTTGCAGAGAAGGAGGAGGAGGAGGAGGAGGAGGAGTGTCATGAGGAAACTTTGTCTCGTGGTGTAAATCACTACCCGCTTGGAATCCTGCCTGCTACTCCAAAATACTGTGAGAACACGTTTATTAAACTTTGAACAGCGGGCGCCAAATTTGGCAAGAGTCATACTGTGCGAAGATGCATGTTTTGCATGGCAAAGAGAACAGCAGGTGCTACTCTTGCCCACCTAATAAAATATTAAATATTTTGACTGTATGCTCCACCGCCCCCCTCCTAAAACTGTCTGTAATGGCTTAATTGGGTGAGGTAATGTTTAGTGACCACCTGCTGATATATCAAATAGCTTCTGACTTTCTCACTTAAGAAGAATTAACTAAAAACCTAAAACAATTCAAATTGTCATTGTATGTTAAACTGTACACTGTAAACAAGCAGTCAAAATTCGAAATTAAAACACTTGAACAATCTAGATGCGAACAGGCCTAAATCTGCCCAAGAAAGCTTGCCAGTCCTATCTGCTTAAAATAACATGAACTCGAGTTTTGAACGTTCTTAAAGTCCTAATGTAGTATGTGGTCACGTATTCCATGTGTCTGCGGTTCTCTGTATAAAGAAAAATCTTTCTAAAGATTGTGTAAAATTTTCCCATAAGTATCCAACTGTGTCCTCATGTTCTTGAGAAACTCATTTTAAAGTCACCGTCTCAACCCACTGGACTAATTCCCTTTATAATTTTAAACACTTCAGTCAGGTCTCCTCTTCATCTTCTTTTGCTTAAACTGTAAAGGCTCAGCTCTTTTAATCTTTCCTTAAAACTCATCCGCTGTAGCCCTGGAATCAGCCGAGTTGCTCTTCTCTAGACATTTTCTAGTGCTACTTTGTCCTTTTTTGTAGCCTGGAGATCAAAACTGCACATAGGACTCCAGGTGAGACCTCACCAGTATGTTATAAAGCTTGAGCAGAACCTCCTGTGACTTATAATCCACACATCAAGGCGCTATATAACCTGACATTCTGCTAGCCTTCTTAATGGCAGTCTGATACTGACAGTTCATAATGACGAGTCCACTACAACTCCTAAATCCTCCTCATAAGGTGGACTCTCGATTTTCAGACCTCCCATTGTGTATTCAAACCTCACATTTCTGCTTCCTATATGTAATTCTTTACATTTATTGACATTAAATTTCATCCACCACAAATCTGCCAAAGCCTGTCTGCTGTCCAAGTCTCTCTGTAATGATCCAAAGGATTCAAGGTTATCATCTGCCAATCCACCTAACTTGGTATCATCTACAAGCTTAACTAGCTTTATTATTTATATTGCTATCCAAATAATTTATGTCTATTAAAAACAGCAGCAGCCCCGGCACTGACTCCTGCTGGCCACCACCCTTAACAATGGCCAATTCTGATAAGGTTCCTTACACCATCACCCTCTGCTTTCTGTGTCTGAACCAGTTTTGCACACATCTACACACCACACCCTCAGCTCACATATCTTTTTTTTTGTACATTGCAACAGGTTCACATGTCGTAAATGTAGGAAGGATGGTCCTTGGGTGTGTGAGAACTGTTAACATTTGAATCTGATGATTGCATATAGTGCTGAACTGACCTCTCTGTACTATTGTTTCCTCTGCATGTCCTGGAGTACAAAAAAAAACAAAATACAGCAACATGTGGGGACTGACAAGATCGGGGGAAAAAAAACAACTGCAAGATGTTATGCGAATGAATATGAATAATATGAATAATGTTACATCTGTGCCACAATGTTTTCCGAAATGTCCTATACAGGTCATAAAATGAATAATTCCAAATATGATATATGCCTATGTCTCTGTTTTTTTTTGATATCATGGACCACAAAGTGCTTACTAATTCAGCGTGAGTTGGAACACTTAATAAAACTGAATAAAAACAAAAAAATCAAGTGACGGTGAGATACGAAGAAGGCAGATTCACCAGCGTTTGTGTGCCAGCTTTTATCCATCCAGATCAGAGAATGTCCAGTTCTATTGTCTCAAAACACCACTCACATCTACAGTTATTCCCAGTTTCAAATAAATGTTACCGCGCAGATCTCTGGGTGGGGGTGGGTGGGGTGGGGTGGGGGGTGTCAGTATGTATCGTGATCGTGACTGAGAGAATAAAAGTGAAAAACAAAAACGCTAACTTTTACAAGTACTATAAATGTATACCGGTTGTTACAGATGCAAACGAAATGTATATGTTTATCGTATAATATTAACAATAAGAGCAGCTCACTGCTGAAAACAGTAAATAGAGGTGACAGTCAGGATAGAACCGGGAACTCTTGATTACAAGTCAACAATTATTACATATACGTCACAGAAGCTGTTGTATCGTCCTTGAACCTTTTGTGAAAGTGTTTATTTGATCTTTGGACTTCAGACTACATACATTATATAGTTTACTAGCAGAATACCCGCGCTTCGCAGCGGAGAAGTAGTGTGTTAAAGAAGTTATGAAAAAGAAAAGGAAATATTTTAAAAATAACGTAACATGATTGACAATATAATTGTTTTGTCATTGTCATGAGTGTTGCTGGCATATATATATACACTCACACACACACACATATATAAACATATATATACACATCATATATATATATATATATATATATATATATATATATATATATATATATATACATATATATATACATATACATATAAATATATATACATATATACACACATATATATACACGCACACACATATATATATATACACATATATATACACACAAACACATATATACGCATATACATATCTACATATATACTGT
>JANRMT010062823.1:18149879-18175706 GCA_026402145.1 Polypterus bichir lapradei | reverse complement strand
CTTTTTGTCTGCGCACTGCGTCAGTTCACGTGAGCCGCTGAATATGGTTTTATATGTCACTCGCTCGCTTCTAATTGTTTCGCTGCCTTCTTAATTATATAATGCATGTTTTCTAAAGCGCGTTTTGTAGCTCTTCCTGGCTTTCTACTTAATGCGTGATTACGTGAGAGGCGTGATGATGTCATACGAAACTCCGCCCCTCCAGCTGAACTCCATTACAGTAAATGGAGAAAAATAGCTTCTAGTTATGACCATTATGCGTAGAATTTCGAAATGAAACCTACCCAACTTTTGTAAGGAAGCTGTAAGGAATAAGCCTGCCAAATTTCAGCCTTCTACCTACACGGGAAGTTGGAGAATTAGTGATGAGTCAGTCAGTCAGTCAGTCAGTGAGTGAGTGAGTGAGTGAGTGAGGGCTTTGCCGTTTATTAGTATAGATGCCTACATTTTGCCATTTATTACTAAAATATGAAAAACGTTTCTGTTTAAACAATATGTTTACACAGATTATTGTAGAAACAGAACACATATGAAATGCATGTGTTCCAAATAACAATCAATTATTTCCATTCTGAAACTCCAGCATTTCACTCCCAGATAATCAAGGCATGAGCTGGGAGAACTTTTTGCACATTCTGCGGCGGTGGGGGGATGGAATAGCAGGCTGTTTGCTGCTCGTCTTTATCGGCACATTTACAGGACAAAAGACGCCGACGGAGAGGTGCGAAGGGATTTAAGGTGGGCCGGATTTACGAGTTTTTTTGCAGGCTCTGGTAATTCTAGTGTTAATGGCTAATCCAGCCCTGGAACAATTTGTAGTGAAATGCTTAGTTGCAGGACTCCAAGACTCTGTGCATTAAAAATAATGAAATAAAAAAATAGGAAATAAACAATAAGAGAAATCATTATGCAAAATGAATGCAATAGTAATGAATTTTATGCTGACATTTAGAAATGTATACTAAGTTTGTTTCATAAAACATCTTGTAATGGTGTGGTCTGTAATGTTGGGCCTTACACTACATGTCGGAGGACAACCCGTTAAAGAAGTGTGTAGTGAATCATCACTGAAATCCTGCACTGCAATGGTCACACCCACCGGGCTTCTTCCTAAACCAACTGTTCCCAGTTTATGCATTTTAAACAACCACTGGGGTTTCAGGTAGAGAGCTAAAGCTACGAACAAAACAAAATAAAAGACAGGAATAAAGAGAGAAAATTCAAATTGCTGTTATCCATTAAGGAGCTCACTAGCACAAGGTAACTGAAGCTTAATAATTAATCTGCACATTGTAATGAGCCCTGTGACAGTGGAGACAGACACACACACAAACACACACATAGACCACAACAGCTACAGGACTCCACGTATTTAAGAAACACCTCTGTCTGCTAACATACCTTTCTGTCATTGTCAATTTAACTAATGCATGGCGTAACAACAGTGAATGGAGATTAGATAGGCATTGTGGTCTAAGGATATATAGTACAACATGTTAAAACTCTGTGGCTATTTAGTCCTGGCATGTTTGCATTTCCAATTAGGCAGCAATGTTACATTGCTTAATTTATGCATTTAGACAGACAGTCAGAAGGTGGATGTCGTGTAGCTTCAACTGTGCATCTACTGGTGTCATTAGGTGTATTTGTTGATTTGGAAGAACTGAAATCTGCATCTCCTGTGGCACTTCATTATCAGCTCTCTTAAAGTCAGTCCTTTAGACAGAGTGTGACACACCCTTCACTTCAAATGTATAGTTTGCAGTTCTGAGGTGTTCACAGAAAGTGGTGTTTCATTCTGGACTAACGCTCACCTTCTGTGAGTTAGACCTGATTACTTTAGAAAACATTTGTTTTCAGTTACACTTATTATATCTGCCATTTCTGTTTAAAAGTTACTATGACAATTAAACAGGGTGACCCGGCTGGCACCCCAACATTTCTTGGGATTGGTTGTTATACTTTGCATGATCACATCCTATTATTTATTTTTTGACAGCACAGTATCAGCAGGATCTCTCTTATTACTGCTTGTACATTATGTGAAGCTACCAAAACCTTAAAAATGCATGCATCCATTTGAATAATTTGTTTGTTTTACTATAACTTGCTTTAACACATTAATCATTACTATATATAAGAACTGGAATGCCATCTTAAGGTATCTGATTAACAGCCAGGCAGAATGCTTGCTTGTAAGTTTCCAGTTTTGTTCTTAGATCTGTGCTGCAAAAGCAACCATGAGTCAGTTGTCACGCACAAAATAAAAATACTAGAGATAAATAATAAGTCACTTACAAAACTGTAACATTGTAAGAATGCAACACCAAAATTACAGGTAATATTCAAAATACATAACATGTAACACATACCTCAACTGAATTTCTAATTGTAATGTTACAATGTGTAATCCTAAAGAATTAACTCAATTTATGCTGCAGAGTCAAATTTAATTTTTCTGTTGTTGTAAAGATAATTCATAAAAGGGTGGGCCTAATATTTTTTGTTAGGCATATAGTCATTAAAAAAAAATAATAAAAGTCCAGTTATACTGTGTTGTGTAGAACCAGCAAAAATGAAGCTGAAAGAATGGAGAAGGGCTTTGTAGATAGAGGGTTGAAAATAAACACAAAGAAGAAAACAGAATATTTGATATTTAATGATGATCAGGATTCAGATGTTTGAAAGCTGTTGCAAACAGTGGATAAATGTAACTATCTGGGATCAATGGTACTCCAATATGGAAAAGTAGATGCAGAAATAACCCATAGAGTGCAGTGAGGATGGAACAACTGGAAGAAGGTATCAGGAGTATGGTGTGATCGAAGAATTAAGGTGATGGTTAAAGGTGAGGTTTTTAAGACAGTGGTAAGACCAATAATGATGTATTGTGATGAAACATAGGCAGTAACAGGAGCGCAGGAGAATAAGTTGGATGTGGCAGAAATGAGAATGTGGAGATGGATGTGTGAAGTTACAAAAACAGACAGAAAAAGAAATGAGACAATCAGATGTACAACAAAAGTGGGAGAGATTGCTAAGAAAGTACAGGAAAGTTGGCTGAAGTGGTATGGACATGGGATGAAGAGAAATAACGAATACGTGTGCAAAAGAGTGATGGGAATGGATGTCCAGGGGGAACATAAAGCTAGGGAGGCCAAAGCGGAAGTGGACGGATAAAGTTAAAGAAGATTTGAAGGAAAAGAGCTTGATTGGTGACGAGGTGCAGGACCAAGCTGTTTAGAGAAGGTTGATTAAACACATTGGCCCCACACAGAAATGGGAAAAGACAGTAAATGACAGTTTTTTGTTGGAACATATTTTACGGATTCCAGCCATGTTCTGTATATGTTGTAACAATGAACTGCAAAGATGCACACCTTCAGGGCTGGCACAGAAGTTGCATACATTAGTACCAGAATGACCGGGGGAGAGAGCTTTTTCAGGACATTATCTCCCCTGGACCAATAGAGGGCAACCCCTTTGGCTTGCAGCGTGGCCACGGGTTTGGAACATGGAAGCTCAAACCTGCTGGGGCCCGTGGCCACTGACACGGGGCACCTGGACATTTACCGAGACCTGTTTGGCAGCACTTCCGCTACACCCAGAAATGCTGCCAGAAGTTCATGGGATACCTGGAGTTCTTCTGGGTGTCCTATAAAAGGGGCCAGTCACCACTACTCAAGGGTCAGAGTTGGGAGGAAGAAGGACGAAGCTTGTGAGGAGAAGTGGAGGCAAAAAGGACTGGCAGAAAGAAGGAGAAAAAGACTGTCATTGTCTATGTTGCTGCTCTGTTGTGCTGTGATCTGGGGAGTACGAAAAGAGTCTTCCCACTATAAATAAAGTGTGCTAAACTACTGTCTCAGCCTGTCTGTGTCGGGGTGGGAAGGCTATATGCACCCCTGGTTTCCACAGTACCAATGAATTTGGTAGCTTGTGGGTATCAGACAATTCCAATGACCTTCAAATATTTAGTAACTATGTAGTTGTAGACTTTCCAACATACTGTACTCTGTAGTGGGGCTGTTGGAAAACCCATTGGTAAAGTTAATTGAGCTAGCGGTGGAGTTTCATTTCATTTGCTATTGGGGCATCACAGATGTTTTTAGTGCTGACATTAAACTCTAGAATTTTTTGCAATTTTGTTTGCTTCCTTTTGCTAACTAAACATAAAGGGTGTATGTGAATACATCATTCGCGCTTATCTTGTTTGTTCATGACTCCCTCTAACAGGACTAGTAAATTCAGTAAGTTACTAGTTGATAGTCCCTCGCTAACGTCACTTGTTTTGAGTGGTGGTGATTGGTAAAATTTTAAGTCAATCTTAAGTTCTAAATTTTTTTTTTGGTAGATGTATGCTCACACACGTGCGATTAAGACACAACCTGAGAGCTCATCTAGTTGCAAATCCACCACGAGCCAAGGGTTGGCGCCTGTTACACAGGGGCTTTCAGCATTTAAAACTGCTAGGCAAGCATTTGAAGAGAGAAGGGGACAACTATAAAAATGAGTATGGTACTATTTCTGTATGTCAGAGATAAAAATGAATCCTCTCCTTGCCTTGTTTGGAACCTAAGTAAGGGCCTACATGTGGAGAAAATAGTATAAAAGACTTGGACAGCAGCCAACGGACAGATGGGCGATATCGTTATCCATCCTGAAAATCCTTCCATCGCAGCGACGAAAATGGCAGACTGTATACATCAAGATCCCACCTTGATAAAGTCTTGCTGTGGCTTCCTTGTTTGTAATGCCGTGTAAACCGTCATTAAAGAAATCTAAGTTATTTTCTCTTATGTGATTTCTTACCGCCATATCACCATGGGAGAGGTATCGCCTTTTAATATTATATCTATTGTCACACACGTGTAAATAGGAGGCAGCTGAAGGGCTTGGAGAATGATGATAATACATTTGCCCAAGGGGTGGTGGGGTGCACTAACACTCTTTCTAAGTTCCCTGCAGACTTTTCCCGGGAAATCCCACCAGGAGCCACTGCCTCGACTCAGGACACGCCACTTTCGGCCCCGGGCCCCAGGACGACATCACTTCTGGTCCCGGCCCCGAGGACATCATCACTTCCGGTCCTGGCCCCAAGGACGACATCACTTCCCCCAAACTTCCTATAAAGCCACACTCCTTTCCCCTGGAATTCAGTTCTGTTTTGGACTGTCTTGTAAACTTGACTTACAATTCAAACATTTACTTTGTGCAGCAAGGATACAGATTATACGGGTGGCTGCCCCAAACCTTTGCCATGTCTCTGTTTGTCACACTATATAGCTTTGGGTTACTAGAAACAAACTTATTCCAACTAGGGAGCTATCGCCCCCTACAGGAAACATGCTCCTCCTCCTTTTTATCCCTACAGATTGGATGACCACCAGTCCCAGTGACATCACTGCAAGGTTACCACCTACTGGCTCCGCCACTTCCGGTCTGGCTTCCTCTTAAGAGACAGCACCGCCATTTTTGCCTCAGTTGCTAATTTGGCTGTAGTCTAAAAAGATCTATAAGCCTTTTTGCCTTTTATTTCTTTATTTTGGTCAATAAATATAAAGTGTTTGCCATTGAGGTGCCCCAACTCTTTCTAACTGTCTTTGCATTTCATTACAATATATACACTTTCTTAACTTTTTAAGACAGTGATTCTTAACCTTTTTTGAGTCACAGACCCCTTTAAAAATCTGATGAAAGCTATAGACCCTCTTTCCCAGAAATATTCACATAAACACAACTTTGCATGCAATGAATAGAATGTACTTTATTTATCAAGATTTGTCTCATACATATATGACATACACAAAGTATTATTAAACTTTATAGTAAAAAAACCTAGAAAAACCAAACCTTCATAGACAAATAGATAAGCTGGTACACACAGAGTCTGATTGATATTTCACGACACTTGCACCTGCGTTTATCTATACTGCACCCTTATGCACACACATCAATTTTCAGCCAGCCACACTTGAAAGAAATTGTGTCTAATTAATCCTCACCAGTATACGAGAAGATAACCAAGCTCTGGATAAACCATGGAAAATGAGAATTAGCACTTTCTCTTATGGAGTGGCACAAGACGGCGGTCGCGCATGATGACACATGTCTAAATGGTAAAAATGGGCCAACAGCAAGTCATGAGACGCCTAGAGGTCGGCGCTGTAAGCAGTGGCAGGGTGCGTTTTCTTTCATTTATTTCAATGGGAAACCATTGATTGGGACAAGGGGGAGGGCTCCATGGTGACTGCTATTGTTCTTGTGTGACATTCTTCTCACATGTTATTTTTCTCACGAGTATGTAACTAATGCATTTGGCTTAGGTGAGATAAATACTTGCAAGAAAAATAATCCACGCAAAAAATAATGGTGAGAGCCGTAAACTGCAAGAAAAATCACACGAGAAAAATCAACAGTACCAGGCCGTATAGTGAAAATAAATGTTCATTTTTATCTGACCCTCACGGACCTCCTGAAGCCTATCCATGGGCCCCAACCTCAGGTTAAGAAACCCTGTTTTAAGAGCTAAAGTGACACTAATGATTTTGCTGTGTATGTTTACAGTTAATCCATATTTAAATCAAGGGAGATACATATTAAAATGCATGTAGGCAGCACATATTAGTTTTCATTTCTTAAAAAGATTACAAAATAGGGTTGGCAAGCAAAATGACCCCTTTTATTGGCTAACTAAAAAGGTTACAATATGCAAGCTTTCGAGGCAGCTCAGGCCCCTTCTTCAGGCAAGATGTAATACACTACATTCATAATGGCTAACATGGTACTACACCCTTGTACTACAAAGCAGGGTTGGGTAATTTACTGACGCTGTACCTGATACACACTAATGATGCACAGTTAATAGGAATGATAGTAAGACATGAACTATGGACAACTCTCAAAGTTTATAAAGGTTGATTGCTAATTCAAACTTCACAGGACTGGTGCTGCTAGCTAAAATATTCTGTGATAACACTGGGGAAAAAAAAACAGCACCTCCAAGTTTTACCTTGTTGTAAAATTGTGGGGGGCAGCCAAGGCAGCTATGGTGAAAGTATTGTGCCCTCCATAATGTTTGAAATGAGAGGACCATGTAGAAAAAGTGTTGTCATTTGTACAAGCTGTGACCGAAATGTATGCAAACACCCTTTAATTAAAGCCTGCAATGTGAACTTTAATCACGTCTGAATTGCTTGATCTGTAATTTTAGGCAGTGGAGAAGAGGGTTAAATCATGTAAAAATGTTTCTTTATACACTTTAAACCAAACATTATAGTAGGCACTGCATATACTAGAATCAAATTCAATGTAGGTAAAATTTGTGATGACTGACAACTCACACCTATCATTCAATACTCAAACATTGTCATCAAACTCTTGATTTTACACAATTCCTATTGCTGCAACTGTTAACACGATTTGATATTCTTAGCAATAATTTAATATACAGTGGGTACAGAAAGTATTCAGACCCCCTTAATTTTTCACTCTTTGTTATAGTGCAGCCATTTCCTAAAATCATTTAAATTAATTTTTTTCCTCATTAATGTACACACAGCACCCCATATTGACAGACAAAAAAAAAAGAATTTTTGAAATTGTTGCAGATTTATTAAAAAAGAAAAACTGAAATATCACATGGTCCTAAGTATTCAGACCCTTTGCTCAGTATTTAGTAGAAGCACCCTTTTGAGCTAATACAGCCATGAGTCTTCTTGGGAAAGATGCAACAAGTTTTTCACACCTGGATTTGGGGATCCTCTGCCATTCCTCCTTGCAGATCCTCTCCAGTTCTGTCAGGTTGGATGGTAAACATTGGTGGAAAGCCATTTTTAGGTCTCTCCAGAGATGCTCAATTGGGTTTAAGTCAGGGCTCTGGCTGGGCCATTCAAGAACAGTCACAGAGTTGTTGTGAAGCCACTCCTTCGTTATTTTAGCTGTGTGCTTAGGGTCATTGTCTTGTTGGAAGGTAAAGCTTTGGTCCAGTCTGAGGTCCTTAGCACTCTGGAGAAGGTTTTTGTCCAGGATATCCCTGTACTTGGCCGCATTCATCTTTCCCTCGATTGTAACCAGTCGTCCTGTCCCTGCAGCTGAAAAACATCCCCACAGCATGATGCTGCCACCGCCATGCTTCACTGTGGGGACTGTATTGGACAAGTGATGAGCAGTGCCTGGTTGTCTCCACACATACCGCTTAGAATTAAGGCCAAAAAGTTCTATCTTGGTCTCATCAGACCAGAGAATCTTCAGGTGTCTTTTAGCAAACTCCATGCGGGCTGTCACGTGTCTTGCACTGAGGAGAGGCTTCCGACGGGCCACTCTGCCATAAAGCCCTGACTGGTGGAGGGCTGCAGTGATGGTTGACTTTCTACAACTTTCTCCCATCTCCTGACTGCATCTCTGGAGCTCGGCCAAAGTGATCTTTGGTTTCTTCTTTACCTCTCTCACCAAGGCTCTTCTCCCCCAGTAGCTCAGCTTCACCGGACGGAAGGGTTCATCTAGGAAGGGTTCTGGTCATCCCAAACGTCTTCCATTTAAGGATTATGGAGGCCACTGTGCTCTTGGGAACCTTAAGTGCAGCAGAAATTTTTTGTAACCTTGGCCAGATCTGTGCCTTGCCACAATTCTGTCTCTGAGCTCTTCTGGCAGTTCCTTTGACCTCATGATTCTCATTTGCTCTGACATGCATTGTGAGCTGTAAGGTCTTATATAGACAGGTGTGTGGCTTTCCTAATCAAGCCCAATCAGTAGAATCAAACACAGCTGGACTCAAATGAAGGTGATCTCAAGGATGAACATGTAAACTTCACACAAATATAAATATATGAGTGTCACAGCAAAGGGTCTGAATACTTAGGACCATGTGATATTTCAGTTTTTCTTTTTTAATAAATCTGCAACAATTTCAAAAATTCTTTTTTTTGTCTGTCAATATGGGGTGCTGTGTGTACATTAATGAGGAAAAAAATTAATTTAAATGATTTTAGCAAATGGCTGCAATATAACAAAGAGTGAAATATTGAAGGGGGTCTGAATACTTTCCGTACCCACTGTATAGATTTGATTTAGATTTCATTTTGGTTTGAACATCTCATCTTGTATCTCTAAAGCGTAATGTCTGAACTACATCGATGAAGTTTCCAAAAGCAGTCTATGTGCATATAACATGCAGCTGAAAGTTTGCAGGAATCTAGGTAATACAAAAATCGTGTGTCATATTCAAGATTAAATGGTCAGTGTTTTCACATATGATGCAGTGTTTAATTTTAATGTTTCTCATTGGCCTCCAGAAATACACTGAAGTTTTAGAGGTCAAGGAATCTGGTTGTCAGAATGGATTTTGAATTTAACACATTTTTAAAAGTGTTTAAAAGTAAACACATTCTACTAAGGTGCCAGCTTGCTTTCATTTTGGATGGAGCAATCTTGAGAACCCGTATTTAGGGCCACATTCAGAGACTGCCGAACCAGTGACATCATCAGCACAATGCACCAGCAGCAGAGAGAGTTCATCGTTCTAGTTTGTGGATGCAAACTAATGCATCGCTAGGCTGCATAGTCTGTTCTCTTCTAGATTATTCTAATGTTCTAAGACTTTTCATTTTAGTTTAAGCATTTACAGGAATCTGTGGTTTTGATGTCTTTTCCGCCCCTTGACCAAGATTTACGTCTTAACATTTTGCCTGTGTCTCTATTTAGTCCTTTTGTTTTCTGACATTCTCTCTATGATTCTATGACTTTTATCTCACGTCCTAAGCTGTTTACTATATCTTGCCTTATTGTTGATGATCCATGTCCTGTTTCCATCTCTATTCAAATCGACTGCTGCTTTGTACAGTCAGTACTAGAGGGACTTCTGGGCACTTCTGCTTTAGCTGTGGAAAACGTGTTCCCTTTTGAAATTAACAAAGAATACACAAAATACACAGATTTTAGAACTTGTAAAACTGCATTAAGAAAAAGAATAGGGCTATCTATGTTTTAACCAGGGTTGTTTCCTGGCATAAATTTATTTCTTGTTTATTAAGTCTTGTATTTTTTAATCTAACATTTTATATGTAACTCATTCTGTTTTGGGTTTTAATTTGGTAGTTTTGGAATATTATGATTTTGTTTGATGTTATGTTTCTAGGCAATGTTTTTTGTTATCTGTCCTGTCTCCTTTGTATGGAGCCAAAGGAGGTGGGGCCACATAATAATGCATCTGGAGGACTGTCCCAGCAAGTATTTAAGGAGAATCTAAAGTTTTCACTTCAGCATTGATGATTGATTGTGGTTAATTTGTGATTCTTCTTTCATATTATGTTCTTGTTTCGGTTTCTTGATTTTTTAACCATGCATTGTGTAAGGTACTGCATCTAGATAAGTCTTGGTTTTCAACACCTTAAAAACCTACTTTTTCCATGTTTTCTCGTTCTGCTTTATGTTAAATTAATACATTGTTTGATTATAAAGTACTTTTTTTCATTTATAGCCATGTCTGTCTGTCTGTCATCGTGAAACAACTCAGCTCCCAATGATCATCAATCTTTTCTTTGTCTTTTATTCAACTTCCAATTTGTTTTTATGCAATTTTCAATTAACTTTTCACTTAATTGAACGAATAAAACATTTGATGCAGTTAATTTTTCTGCCTTAATCAGTTTTAGGTGTGTTTGCATTTGATACAAAAAGCACCTACTGTTGTCGTCACATCCTTTTGTACACATGAAAAAACTTAATTGATTTTTAGTGAAATTTGGTACACTTATTCTTCAAGGAAATTTGTTGGAACATTTACATTTTCATAAGATATGTTAAATACGTTGTGCTGTACACATTTTTGAAATTTCAGAATCTCACATTGAAGACTGAAAATATGGCAAATTCGCAAATTTTGTCATCTTAAAACAAAAAACATTTTCAGCAACTTCAACCACGAACCAGTTACTGTTTTAATGTTACCTTGAGAGTGATTACTTCAGCTTGTATTTATTTTTTTCCTTTTACTTGTTCAACAGCCACTCCCAACAGAAAAATAATGAAACACCTGTAGTCATTCACACTGAAGCAAGAAGATGTGGTGTGGTTAATTGTAGGCGTAGTTGGATGGTCAGCTGTTACGATAAAAGGAGGATATGTGTGTTGTGAGAGATGGCCCGGACACAGACAGGCAGACATCATTAATAGACCCAACACACGTTTATTTACAACTATTATTTACAAGTGAAACACACACAACCCCAGAACTCCCCCAAAGTCCAGGCCCTCACACAATGCCTCTTCCTAATTTAGGCCACCTCCACTCCTCTCCACCAAGACTTTGTCCTCTGCACTCCCGACTCCAGCCATCGAATAGCGGGAGACGGCCCCTTTTATACACACCCGGATGTGCTCCAAGTGTCTCCCGATGACCTTCTGCCGCCCCTTCCTGGTGTGGCAGTAATACCAGCTGCGCATTTGGAACCACTCCGGGTGTCCCTGGTCTTCTTCTCCCCAGCACTTCCGGGTGTGGCGAAAGTGCTGAAGGCCAGAGGTCCATAGGCATTGGGGCGCCCTCTGGCGGTGACCACGGGCCCCTATACGGTTGAGCTTCTAAGCTCCATTCCATTGGTCCACAAAGCCACCAGGGAGGTCGCCGCCTCATGGTCTGGAGGAGGTGTAAGCCCTTCTCCGGTCCTCCTGGGCTTCCCGGCTGGGTACCACCCCCAGCCACTTGCCACAATATTTACTTATTTAATTCACTAACAGTGGTATTCTTTCTTTACTCAATATGATAGTAAAGAAATTATTTATTTATCACCGTAAAAGATAAGTACCGCTCCTTACTGTACCAGGATGCAACACTAGGTCTAATTATATGTGAACAGTCTAGCTTCAACCTTAACTCCATCCAGCACTCGTCTCTGTGACTGCACATCATCTTGCATGAACTTCGGTAAGAAAAGTTCATTTCTTCTGCTCCTTGAAATCAAAAATGGGTAACATGATGTTCATGTTGATAAAAGTAAAAAATGAAAGTAACTTATGTAGAAATGTATGAAAGATGGCTTTGGTGGCTACAGTGACAAAATGTGTACTCTGCATTTCTGTTACACCAAAAACCTCACAGATACATTAGCTAAAGATTATGATGATTTGATAAATCTCTGACACTCTAATGCCACAATGATTTGTTATCTATCATGCTCGGATGCAGCCAAAAATTTTACCTTAAAACTTCAACACAGGTGTTAAATCACTACCAGGTAGTTCTTTGAATATTTTTATGTTCAACAAATTTGAACTCCAATTAGACACAGATCCTCCAGAACCAACAGCAGCACAGAAATCTTTACATCATTTGAGTTGGAATCTGCTGTCTATGATAGCAGCTTTAGCCACATGACATTGTAAAATGTTATTAAAATATATATTTTATAGCAAAATACCCACGCTTCACAGCGGAGAAGTAGTGTGTTAAAGAAGTTATGAAAAAGAAAAGGAAACATTTTAAAAATAACATAATATGATTGTCAATGTAATTGTTTTGTGACTGTTATGAGTGTTGTTGTCATCAAGGATTTGATTAGCATTATTTCTTTCAATCAGGTTCGTATTTGGAGGACGTGTTGTGTTCAAGTTACATTCCGTGTTTGTCAACCGTTGTAAAGATAACAGGTTTCATTCATCGAAGTGTTCACTACCCAAATCGGTACTCATGAATCTAAGATATTTAACAGGCATTCCCGGTATTAACTTATGGATTTGCCTGCGAATATTTAGCGGCAGCGTCTCTATGAACTTGTGGATTAGCCCGCGAGTATTTAGCAGCAGCGTCTCTATGAACTTGTGGATTTGCCTGCGAGTATTTAGCGACAGCATGTCTATTAACTTGTGGATTTTTCTGCGAGTATTTGGCAGCAGTGTCACGAAGTTGTTTTCGTCTAGCTGCATCAGAAAATGTACCACGACGTCTGACACGCCTCCTTTTTACTGTTTTCTCACAGCTTGGATTGCTGCTGTCATAATCGGTTTGAGTTTCATGGTTTGTTTCAATTACGTTAGTATTTGCAGGACTTGTTGTGTTGAAGTGACATTCGGCATCTGTCAAGCGCTGTAAGCATACAACCGGTTTCCTCGATAACTTCGCATCCAGCTTTTGAGAGTTTAAACATTCATAAACATCAAAGTGTCCACTACTGAAATCGTCACCTGTGAATCTAAGATGTTTAAGAAGCATTGGCGGTTGTCCAAAGGTGTAAAATATTTGGCCATTTCGGTACACTTGAAAGCGACAACCGAACAATTCAGCGGCAGCCATCAACTCACATGCAGAACCATAGGTGAAGGGCTTAAGCATTTCACTCTTATAGTGCTCCTGTGTAGTATAATTATCTCCTGTACCGTCATCAGTCCACACCTTGAACCTGTCTCAGTCATTCAATACATAAGACACAATGTTCCACTGGATATTAAGATTGAGCCTGATATGGCCGTGCAATATTTAACAAAGAGAATGGAAAAGGCAGGCGGAATCTCCGGGCATGGAAACCACTCAGTAAGTGACAGTTCTTTGATCGATGGTGATCACCTCGATAGACATCTCACCACCCAAATCGCTACTCGTGAATCTAAGATGTTTAACAGGCATTCCCGGTATTAACTTGTGGATTTGCCTGCGAATATTTAGCGGCAGCATGTCTATGAACTTATGGAATTGCCTGCGAATATTTAGCGGCAGCATGTCTATGAACCTGTGGAATTGCCTGCGAGTATTTAGCGACAGCATCTCTATGAACTTGTGGATTAGCCCTCGAGTATTTAGCGGCAGCGTCTCTATGAACTTGTGGACTTGCCTGCGAGTATTCAGCGGCAGCGTGTCTATTAACTTGTGGATTTTTCTGCACGTATTTGGCGTCAGCATCACGAAATTGTTTCCGTCTAGCTGCATCAGAAAATGTACCACGACGTCTGACACGCCTCCTTTTTACTGTTTTCTTACAGCTTGGATTGCTGCTGATGGATGGCCTTATATGGGCAGGCAGTCAATTACGTGGGAGGCGTGGGGATGGGGGACGCAACTCAGCCTCACACGGCGACCGAGCTGCAGGCTATGTAGCTCTAAGTAGGATTCAATTATGACCGTTATGCGTAGAATTTCGAAATGAAACCTGCCTAACTTTTGTAAGTAAGCTGTAAGGAATGAGCCTGCCAAATTTCAGCCTTCTACTTACACGGGAAGTTGGAGAATTAGTGATGAGTCAGTCAGTGAGTCAGTCAGTGTGGGCTTTGCCTTTTATTAGTATAGATGAACACTACTACTACTGTAGTTATTTGAACCCCCTTTGTCAGGGATTCCAGCCTGGAGTCTTCTTGATTATGACACAATACTCTTCCTACACCTGACTTGGGAGATTTTTCTTTGTCATTCTTCTCTGCAGATCCTCTCAAACTCTGTCATGATGGATGGAGACCATCAGTGGACGGCCATTTTCTGGTTTCTCCTGAGATTTTCTGTTGGGTTCAAATGTGTGCACTGTCTGGGCAAATTCAGCACATTTCCAGAATTGTCCCAAAGCTACTCCTGTGTTGTCTTTGCTTTGTCCTGTTGCAAGGTGAACCTTTGGCCCAGTCTGAGGTCCACAGTACTCTGGAGCAGGATTTCAGGGATATTTCTGTACTTTGTTCTGTTTAGACTTGCCTTAAGCCTGTCTGGTCTCCCAGTCTCTGCTGCTGAACAACAACCCCACAAACTGGCTCTGCAACCACCATGCTTCACCACTGTAATGGTACTGTGGAGGTGATAACCCTCACTTGGATTAGAATATGCTGTCTATGAAAGCAATTTCAACCTCATGACATTGTAAAATGGTATTAAAAACATATTTTATGTACAATTCCAGTATAAGTAATGAAATTAGCTTATCGCTTTTATATTTGAATACAGTATCACCACTCATTGTTACAAGAATATGTAACAAACAAAACTGAGATAACAGACTGAAGAACTGACAAGAAAACATAAAAATGCTCCAACTTTCAAACCAGCTTACCATGTCTCTGAATGCATTTTCTTATTTTTTGGATTTGAGATTTGCAGGTTTTCCTCTTCTCCATTATCTGTTATATTCCGATTACTTTTAACAGCCCCACTTCTGGGTCAGGGCAGTCAGAATCCTGCATTTTTGAAAGGGGTTTAGACCTGATTTAACAGCATTTCTGGCCTTTTATGTGAGATCTAGGAGGCCTGACTCCCTTTTTGTGCATCGTGTGCCAGGCAGACACAGCAAAATATCGGCTTAAGATTCTCCACAGATTTTGTATATTTTTTAAATACAGAGAATAAAACTGAGCGGGAAAATATGCACAAGCACATGTTGCATAATGTGCATAAAAACAATGCATCAAGGAGGTGTTTTTTCGATGGGCAAAACACTTTTAATAAGCTTGTGGGATAAAGCAATGGGTCTATTATTGGAAATTATGTTGACAGCATTTAATATATTTGAAGCATTTTTTTCAAATGCTTATGACTATTCATCTTGGGGCAGCCAGGGCAGAAAACAAATTCTGGCTCTCTGTAATGGGCGCTAAATTGAATCAGGTGTCTAGTCCTCTTAAGGAAATTAAGTCGATGTGTGGAAGGGGGGAGATGGGAAAGAGGGAGGTGGGGGCTTATAATGAGAAGCCAGCCTGCCGACATTGATGAATGGGAAACACACCAGGGAGAGCATGTAAGCAGGACAATATATGCATGTTACCATTCTGTGGCCTATTATTCACTCACTATCTTGAACGACATTGCCTTCTCATAAGAGACCTATTAATCCTGAACGTAGTTATTATACAACATTTATTTGAACATATATTCTGCAAATGATGACAGTTAATAAAGGAAATCCTTTATAAGCTCTATTTTTTACATATCGTGCTGGTGAGCCCAGTATTGGTCATTTTTTGGTATTGATAGATCATTTCTTTATTGTGCTGACTATAAAAGGAATGTAGGACTGATGGACATCCGCTTGCCTCCTGCAGTTCAGCTTGTGGAGAAATATTTATTACCGTTTCATGTCTTACAAATCATTTTCATTTAATAATGCAAAGTATAAGAAAATCAACTGCATGAGATGTGGTTTATTGCCAAGGTGACAGGCCTCTTTTATTACATTAATACAAAGCAATATAAAATGAGAGTGGTGCAAGTTGCCAAAGTGCTGCCTCCCATGTATCATCAGAAGGTTTTCAGCAAATATATATAGTAAATATATTCAAAATAGCAAAAACAAAGAAATGCACCTAAGTAAAACTGAATGTTACTTAAAGAGAAAAACGAAATACAGTAATAGCACTTGTATTGAGCAAACCCGCGGAAGTTTTGCAAAATTGAGGAAATGTTCGAATACATCACCAAACTCGGGGAAAAGCATTAAAGTCAGTTAGGAAGGTGGAACAAAGCTAGTTTTGAGTGGGTTATAATGGTGTCATGGCCTTTTAATTGTCCATGAGAGATACTTAAGTGTCTGCCAACTTTACTGTGGCCAAAAATGTGATATGAGCAGTGAGGCAGCTGTGCTAACCACTGTGCCACTGTACCTTAAACAACAAAAGACACAGATCGAACAATAGCTCCAAACAAAATACCACAAATGGCCACAATCTAGCAATAAGTCCAAATAAATAAATACTATTGAAATACTATTTGAATACAGTATCACTCACACACACACACAATATATATATATATATATATATATATATATATATATATATATATATATGTGTGTGTGTGTGTGTGTGTACAGTATACACACACACATACACACCGGAGACTTTATTAGGTACATCTGTTCAACTGCTTGTTAACACAAAAATCTAATCAGCCAATCACATGGCAGCAACTCAGTGCATTTCAGCATGTAGACCTTGTTCAAAACGATCTGCTGAAGTTCAAACCAAGCATCAGAATGGTGAAGAAAGGGGACTAAAGAAACTTTGAATGTGGCATGGTTATTTGTGCTAGACAAGCTGGTCTGAGTATTCTGAAACTGGGATTTTCACACACAACCATCTCTAGGCTTTTCACAGAATGGTCAGAAAAGGGGAGAATATCAGTGAGTGGCAGTTCTCTGGGTGAAAATGCCTTGTTGATGCCAGAGGAGAATGGCCAGACTGGTATGAGCTGACAGAAAGGTAACAGGAACGCAAATAAGCACTCATTACAACCAAGGTATGCAGAAGGGCATCTCTGAACACACAGCACATCAAACCTTGAAGCAGATGGGGAGGGGGGTTACAACAGCTGGAGACCACACCGGGTGCCACTCCTGTCAGGTAAGAACAGGCAACTGAGGCTACAATTCACACAGGCTCATGAAAATTAGACAATAGAAGATTGGAAAAATGTTGCCTGGTCTCACAATTCTCAATTTCTGCAGAAACATTCAGATGGTAGGGTCAGAATTTGGCATCAAAAACATGAAAGAATAGATCCATCCTTATTTGTATCAATGGTTCAGGCTGGTGGTGATGGTATAATGGTGGGGGGATATTGTCTTGGAACACTTTAGGCCCCGTAGTACAACTTGAACATCGTTTAAATGCCACAGCCTACCTGAGTATTGTTGCTGATCATGTCCATCCATTTATGACCGTCGTGTGCCCATCTTCTGATGGCTCTTTCCAGCAGAATAACGTGCCATGTCACAAAACTCAGATCATCTTCAACTGCTATCTTGAACATGACAATGAGTTCATTGGACTCAAATGGCCTCCACAGTCACCAGATCTCAATCCAGTAGAGCACCTTTGGGATGTGGTGGAATGGGACATCCGCATCATGGATGTGCAGCTGACAAATTTGCAGCAACTGTGTGATGCTATCATGTCAATATGAACCAAAATCCCTTAGGAATGTGAGCAGCACCTTGTTGAATCTGTGCCACAAAGAATTATGGCAGTTTTGAAGGCAAAACGGAGTCCAGTCAAGCTCCAGCAAGGTGTACCTAATAAAGTGGCCGATGATTGTGTGAATATATAGGGAAAAAGTACAGTTAACTGAGACTGTCATTAAGAACACGGGACACAGATGGAAACTTAAGGTTAAATTTCGCTCAAACATTAAGAAGCTTTTCTTTGCACAGAGAATCAAAGATACATGGAATAAGTGACCAAGTAGTGTTGTAGACAGTAAGACTTTAGGGACTTTCGAAACTAGACTTGATGTTATTTTAGAAGCATTAAGTGGATAGGATTGGCTTTGTTCGATTTACCAGCCTGTTATACACTAGCGACTGGGAGCCCGATCGAATCGGGCTACAAATTCTACGTTTGTGAAATCCATACTTTCTCTGCAAAGAATTATTTGTTTTTTTTTTTTTAAGTCCTTGAAATGATTTTGTTATCATGGCACTGATTTGTGCTTAAAATAGACCTTTTCAGCCGACGTAATGAAGAGTTTCCTGTTTAAACGGTGCTGCGAGACGTGAACTCAGCTCTTTGGTGCACCTCATTTGATTTTTTCCAAAGAACAAATTTTCAAAACAAACCGCATTTTACGACTCTAATCAGAGTCGCAGTAATAATTATGTTGGCGTGGCGGATCATGTCCTGCCAATCCCTGACTGGTGCATGGCTGATTAATGTCAACCACAATGTTGACATTTGGTTCAATGACTGTTTCTATAGAATCCCAATCCATATACATCGGATTATCAAAAGGTTCGGTGTCCACTGGAACCTCAGTTGAATTGGCTGATTGCTGGGCATGTTCTGCTTGGTGGTCCATATCACAAACTTCACGCCGCAAGGCACGGGCTGCTCGATTTCTTTCAACCCGTGCTGCATTTGCGGCTGCTCGAACTTCTTCAGTCCCTTGTACACGGCTGGCATGATTTCTTTCAGCGTTAGTAGCATTCTGTAGCGCACGTTGTTCATCTGTCCTTTGTGTCCAATTTGCACGATTTCTTTCAGCGTTAGTAGCATTTGTAGCTGTACGCTGCTCATCCATTTGTTGTGCACGTTGTGTACGTCTGGTCACATTAGCAAGTCTATGTTCCTCGTCAGTCATGTGACTTCGTTTCCTACGCATCGTTTCTGCAGCCGCTGCTCGAGGTATTGATGCGAACACCATACGTAAGGATAGTATCAAATTATATATATTATATAATATATACAGTGGGTACGGAAAGTATTCAGACCCCCTTCAATTTTTCACTCTTTGTTATATTGCAGCCATTTGCTAAAATCATTTAAATTAATTTTTTCCCTCATTAATGTACATACAGCAACCCATATTGACAGACAAAAAAAAGAATTTTTGAAATTGTTGCAGATTCATTAAAAAAGAAAAACTGAAATATCACATGGTCCTAAGTATTCAGACCCTTTGCTCAATATTTATTAGAAGCATCCTTTTGAGCTAATACAGCCATGAGTCTTCTTGGGAAAGATGCAACAAGTTTTTCACACCTGGATTTGGGGATCCTTTGCCATTCCTCCTTGCAGATCCTCTCCAGTTCTGTCAGGTTGGATGGTAAACACTGGTGGACAGCCATTTTTAGGTCTCTCCAGAGATGCTCAATTGGGTTTAAGTCAGGACTCTGGCTGGGCCATTCAAGAACAGTCACAGAGTTGTTGTGAAGCCACTCCTTCGTTATTTTAGCTGTGTGCTTAGGGTCTTTGTCCAGGATATCCCTGTACTTGGCCGCATTCATCTTTCCCTCGATTACAACCAGTCTTCCTGTCCCTGCAGCTGAAAAACGCCCCCACAGCATGATGCTGCCACCGCCATGCTTCACTGTGGGGACTGTATTGGACAAGTGATGAGCAGTGCCTGGTTGTCTCAACACATACTGCTTAGAATTAAGGCCAAAAAGTTCTATCTTGGTCTCATCAGACCAGAGAATCTTATTTCTCACCATCTCAGAGTCCCTCAGGTGTCTGAAAAAATTCTTTTTTTTTGTCTGTCAATATGGGGTGCTGTGTGTACATTAATGAGGAAAAAAATTAATTTAAATGATTTTAGCAAATGGCTGCAATATAACAAAGAGTGAAAAATTGAAGGGGGTCTGAATACTTTCCGTACCCACTGTATGTGTGTGTGTGTGTGTCCGTGTGCCCACAGAGGACAGCTTAAGGGCTCTAGCAGTGGTAATACCTTTTCGCTCTAGGGGTTGGAGCTATATACTAATTTCTCTTCTCTTTCTCCTTCTGCAGACTGGAAGATTGATGGCTTTACCACCACTGACGTCACTTCGGGTGTCTGTCCACTTGGACCTGCCTCTTTCCGGTGCGAGTCCTCAAAGCCGGAAGATCCACAGTCTTAGAGGAGTCAAGATTTAGACTTGTATCTTAAAATACTTTTTTTTCTCAACACAATTTGTTTAACACATTTATTTTCGTATCAATCATCCAAGGTTTGGCTTCAGGCACCCCAAATGTTTATGCTGTCTTGTCTATTCTCTTACAATGTATATATTCTCACAATTTGATTCAATCAATTTATATTGGCAGTTACACCTTGCTTAAATATAAATATAAATGCACTTTATAGGTTTTAATCTTTTGGTTTTTTTTTCAGGGTACCAGCTAAACATTCCTCATTCCATTGAGAAGTAATAATAAATACGGCTCACCATTTTAATAATGAAGTACAGTCGACCCTTGATATACGACCGGCCTGACATGCGAACAACTTGATTTACGACCAAAATTTTTGTTTTGATTTACGACCAACATCTTGCGTTACAACCCGAATGCGGTCATGTGTATCCGCTTGTGCGATTGTAAACAAACAGCCGAGAGTGTTCGTAGGTGTAAGTCGGAGCCCAGATACATGTGTTTGTGGACGTAATTTCGGTCAGTGCAGTGATTTATCTATATATATAATTCACTAAGACCATGGCAAGCAAGACACATAATTGCTAAGGAAGGAAGAGAAGGTAACAAAGGTAAAGAAAGTGATTGTTAAGGGATGTTAGCTAGCGGGCTGGCGCAGCACATGATGATGTCATCAGGCTGAGTCAGCACCAGCTTGGTTTGGAGTGTATTATTACAGCAGTTCACAACACGACCAGCTTTGGACTGAGTGCTCGACTACTGTTATTATTAACTTGAGAAACAGCGATCACAATTAAATGAAGAAGGAAATTGTGCAGAAATATGAAAGTGGTGTTCGTGTGACCGATCTCGCTAATATGTACAGCATGTCGAAATCCACCATCTTGACAGTTTACAAAGAAAAGATTTGCATAAGGAGGTTCCTTCTAAACAATAACCACCTTCCATTTCATTCTCCTCCTCCTTCCTTCCTGCAGCCCAAAGATGTCAAATTAAATGGTGAGTACAGTATGAAATTGTTGTTTCTGGTAGGCTAGGCACTTTTTATAACTTTTTGGTTAGTACATTAGAAAAATTATTGGTGTTTTGGTAAATTATGCACATTATACAACCCTTTTTTATTATGAAAAGGTTAAGTAAGTGTTGCTGTGGGAGGTTCGGAGCTCATTATGGGTATTTCCATTATTTCTTATGGGAAAAATAGTCTTGACTTACAACCAACTTGAGTTACAACCTGCTCTCGCGAACGAATTGAGTTTGTAAGTCAAGGGTCCACTGTACTTGTTTCTTACCAAATATATCAAACTAGCCAACCCGCGACGTAGCACATGCCGCATAATTATTTATTGATGTGTGAACAGTTCCTGAAAGACACAGTTGTCCAAATGGGGAGGGTTTGAGGATACGACTGTCAGTGAATGAAAAGATGGAACTCTGGAGAGAGCAACATACAATTGTCCGTGACTGAAAACATTTTGTTCAGTGGAGTGTGTGTTTAAATGTGCTTTGAGATATTTCTGGAGCGTGAAGGTTTTGGAGCAAATGTTGCATTGAAATTCCGGTGTGAAATGCATCTGTAAATGTTTTTCAGTAAGAGGATAGTGGGAAGGTGACGTCACATGGGTATGAACTTTGTGTGCACATACCGACATTGTCAATAGATGGCACCAGAAGGTTATCACGTGTGTATTTGGGAGGCAAGAGAACTTTGTAATGCCCATGATCCAAAGGACCGCTAAAGAGCAGGGATATGGAAAGACGTTGGCCCGGATTGTAAACTCGAGGAGAGGCATGACGACGTTCTCGGAAGTGAATGGAGATAGTAGCTGGAAGCATTTGGGACATTGCCACAATTTCTGCCTCGCCAGCATAAACTCTGGAAGTATTCATGTAGTCAGCGTATTGTTGAGCAGACTGTATGACTATGCTTCCATGACTAAGAACAACGAACAGCACGTCGCTGAAGTTATCTCAATGTTGGCAAACAAAGGTTACTGCCACGTTGCAAAGTTCGAGAGCAACAGCTTCGTCGATGACGTTTTTCCAGAAATATTCGACTGATAGAAACAAACAGTTCCCTGATGCAGGAATTTGTATAACATTGAAAGAAGTGTTGTTTTCATGAAATACATTTGAGGCAGTGGCCATGTTAGGCAAATGAACAGTCAACGTGGCTCACAGCTGCATGAGGACTGTAGCACAGACCAAAGCGTGTGAGGATGTGTTTGGTGATGTGTTGGGGGCGGCCACATGAGCAAGCAGTGCGCATGCCTCTCAAGCGAGGGTGGACGCGGGAGAAGGGTGAGAGTTGGCGGGCGGGGCTCTGTCGTGCGTTCCCCATGGTCGGGCGACTTGGTCAATTATATATATAGAAAAGCAGCCGGAACCGAAAAGAACAATGAAAAGTCAATGTGGCTCAGAGGTGCATGTGGGCTGTAGCACAGGTGAAAGCGACTGAGGCTGTGTTTGGTGAGTTGTTGCGTGCTGGCACATGAGCAGACAGTGCACATGCCTCGAGAGCGACGGTGGACGCGGGAGGAGGGTTACAGTTGGCGGGTGGGGCTCTGTCGAGCGTATCCCATGGTCTTAGAGTTGGCGGGCGGGGCTCTGTGAGTTGGTGGGCATGGCCCTGTCGTGCATATCCTATGGTATCCCATGGTCTTACAGTTGGCAGACGGGACTCTGTGAGTTGGCGGACGTGGCTCTCTGTCTTGCGTGCGTCTTGCGTGCCCTTAATGAATTATATAAATAGATCATTATAAGATGTTTACCAATAATATCAAAGCTAATATGCTTTACAAGATTACAACTAAAACAGACATATTCTGCTGTTAAGCTAACAAGCCTAATGTTTATTCAGCATCAATTTCAGATTCTTCTTTATCTCTTTTTCCCCAATTGAAAATGTGAGCTGCTGTACTTAATACAAGCTCGCTCACCATCCAAACTCAGACAAGCAGTGTATGTTTTTATTAAACAACAAAACAAAAAGGTCCAAATTCAGTAAAGCGGCTTTTCTTGCTGTGTGTTTAATTACACAAGACAACTCCTCTGATTCCTTTTTTCAGTTTATTACTCCTTATTGCTTTTAATTTAAAGGCTAATATTCTGGTTTTCTCCTCTTTCTTGTAAGGCCAAAACCCAAAACTGCCCTGACCCAAAACCGTAAAGGACATGCAGAGTGCCCAAAGGTTTATTACGAGTGACAGATGAAAGGAATGCAAAAAATGGAGCTCAAAAACTACTAGATACAAAACAAGATCAAGCAATGAGGATCGGGGGAAAAACAAAGTCGTAAATCAAAGTCAGAAATAGTCAAAACCAAAAAAGCAAACCTAGCACTAGGGCCTACTTAAAGTATTTTTTGTATACATTGCGGGACTAACTGGTACGCAAACACCACCTGATTTACTGCAGCTTTCCATAACATCGCAACCGCTGTCAAGTGATCGCAGCAGCCAGGCCTGCCGCCAGAAATATTTGGGCCCCAGACAACTGGGTACGTGTGAGCCCCTGATCGAAATGTAGTTTATCCGACAGCGACAATGCTGCATTTATGAATATCATACTTGATGAGTTAAGCCTTCTTGCACATCAAAGTTTGACTGCGAGAAGGAAAGCCAGTGCTAATGGAAGCTCGTAGCGGAATTGAAACAATACATTAATGAGATAGGCCTATGTATTATCTAACATGTAATGGTACAATTAAACCAATTCAATGAATAGGAGTAACATCTGAACATTTTAATATATACTAACGGTTAGGGTTATCTACATGGTGTACAATCAGCATCGTAACTTGCTGTATTAAACTTCAAAGTTTTCAAAAAATCCGGGCGATCCAGAATCTTTAGTGATACACACAAAACCAACGCACACTAGTCACTGCTTTAAAAGCAACAATAAACGCCCAAGCGTTTATCAAACTACGGAGACGGACTTCTGCTACACCATACACATCAACATCCACAATAATGCACAACAATATCGCTGTTGTCTGAGACAGAACAGCACTTGTGTGTGTGAAACGGAAGTATTCAATTACAGCGGCGAAGTCAATTCATTATCCACGTACCCTGTACAACAAACATACTACTCAACGTCAAGCTCAAGGACGTCGGTGTCGGCTCTCCTTTGTCTTTGAGAAGTGTGCCACTGCCGACCCCCTTTGACAAGCATGCTTCACACAACACGAGCACGATATCTACTTGCGTGGAGCGTGCGGCTATTAAAACACTTGTACTGTTGTAAGCTAAATGATTTAACTTTTCTATTACATGTAACTTAAATAATTGTCCAAATATATATCTACACGCACAACATCAGCATAAAAAAAATCAAGCGTGAAGGGGCCCCCTTCTGTTAGGGCCCCAAACCAGAGTCCCGTTTGTCCCCCACCTGGCGGCGGGCCTGCAGCAGCCACTGTCACATAAATACAGGTAAACAAGACACTAATAAAAATGTAATCTTTGATTACACAGAAAAACACAAAACAAGCATCCAGTTCTGTATACATCGACCATACAACCATATAGCAAGGTCTTTGTGTGAGGCAGGAGCAGCACTAACCACTGCACCACCGTGCTTCATACAAATGCACGAATAGCCTGCAAATTTACTCCCTGAGCCTAACCGCCCAGTGGATCCAGAGCTGGAAGATAGAGTGTGTGCCATTAAAATGCAAAGTTATCAGCCACAGATAAAACAGAAACTCTTGTAGCCAAAACGACATCCACCCAGCACTGGGTAAAAGGAAAATCAACATCTAAACAACAAAAAGGATTCCTTGGTGTGTGGTGATTAAGCAGCAGCTTCTTCTTTGGCACTACAAAAGCAACAGGCCTAAAATATAACAGAAATCCTCTTTAATAAAATTTTGTAGGGAATCACATTTAAATGTTCCAGACTTTCACACCTCACTCACAACTGTATCTCTAAACAAAGCACATCAAAGCCAAGAATGGGAAGCTTTAAACCATTTTTAAACCCCATTAACTACATTTAGCAGGCTACACAAGTGTGATGTTGACAGCTCATAGGTTTTATTTGTAATTTGTTTCCTTCAGATCTACATTAAACTATAAACATAAAATGATAATTTGTGACACTGCTGCTCCCAGCTTTTTTTCAGATCCTCATTACTACCAATATAAAGGAACATTAAGCAGTTTCTTTTTAGTTTACTCAATTTTCGCTTCCCAACTCCGCCATATCTTTCAAGTTTTCATTACGGACTACAAGGACAGCTTCATTTTAATTCAAATCCACAATGACAGCAAAATGCAGATTTGCTACAACAGAATATCCATGTCAATAGCACATGTGAAAACAACTATAACTGACCACAGTGCAGTACAATTAAGAATAACACAGTAAAAAAGACAACAGTAATCTATACTAATAAACGGCAAAGCCCTCACTGACTGACTGACTGACTGACTGACTCATCACTAATTCTCCAACTTCCCGTGTAGGTAGAAGGCTGAAATTTGGCAGGCTTATTCCTTACAGCTTCCTTACAAAAGT
>JANRMT010062823.1:18099083-18144879 GCA_026402145.1 Polypterus bichir lapradei | reverse complement strand
GGCTACCTGAGCATTGTTTCTGACCATGTCCATCCCTTCATGACCACCATGTACCCATCCTCTGATGGCTACTTCCAGCAGGATAATGCACCATGTCACAAAGCTCGAATCATTTCAAATTGGTTTCTTGAACATGACAATGAGTTCACTGTACTAAAATGGCCTCCACAGTCACCAGATCTCAACCCAATAGAGCATCTTTGGGATGTGGTGGAACGGGAGCTTCGTGCCCTGGATGTGCATCCCACAAATCTCCATCAACTGCAAGATGCTATCCTATCAATATGTGCCAACATTTCTAAAGAATGCTTTCAGCACCTTGTTGAATCAATGCCACGTAGAATTAAGGCAGTTCTGAAGGCAAAAGGGGGTCAAACACCGTATTAGTATGGTGTTCCTAATAATCCTTTAGGAGAGTGTGTGTATGTATATATATATATATATACCAGAGACACTGAACTACCTACTAGTCATTTATTATAAATAATATACATAGAATGGAATTATATACTTTGATAAATTGGTTCTTTTGTGTTCATTTACTGAATTATTTTTCAGTATATAGAATTTTGGTTAGGTTTCTGCCTGTATAAAGGAGCCTGTCATGACAATTTGATTAAAAGTAGTCAGTGTCAGTGTGTCAGAAGGAGGATTTGCAGTTTTGTTCATAAACATGAATAATATAAAACAAACAACGCCTTCACTCCAGACACATTTTATATAACATGCAACAAACTCTTGTAAAAACAGGCTAACGAAATTTGAAGTACCTGCTTGTGTTAAAAGATGAATAGAAATATAAAACAAATACAAAAAAAACACATTTCATGATTTATAAAAGTTTTTACAAGTCTCATCTTACTTTTTTCAGCTTTCTCTCAGGAACTTTGACCAAAATGAAGTGAGACATGCATTTCTTAGTCGGTCCTGAAATGGCCTCACTGGCCCATCACCTCCCTGGTATTTTATCACATATTTTCTGCGTCACTTTAATGTGTACATCTTTTAAAAATAGATAAACACCTAAAATGTACATAATATTCATTATAAACCACAATCACATTCACAATTTTGAACTTGAAAGGCTGAGAACAGGTGCTGCCAAGTGCTTTTGCGTACCTTCTGTCATAAGTGGTGTCAGGTCACGTTAGACACTAACAGAATTGAAAAACAAAACTCAATGTATAGAGATTTTTGAATCTCTTGTATAGAAGGGAATGCAGACCTGTACTGCTATAAATTTCATGCGAGGTTCCTAACAAAATAATCTTAAAAATAATTCAGTATTTACTCAAAGATTATTTGATGAACTGGGCAGCACAGCGGTGCAGAGGAAGTGCCTCTGCCTCGCAGTAAGGAGACCAGAATTTGAGTTGTCCCTGCATGGAGTTTACATGTGTCTGTGTGAGTTTCCTCCCACTGTTCAAAGACGTGCAGGTCAGGTGAACTGGTGACACTAAATTGGGCCTTGTGTTTGTTTAATGTTAGGATGTGTGTGTTCACCCTGAGATGGACAGGTGCCCAGTTCAAGGTTTGTTCCTGCCTTAGAACCCCCTTCCAGGGGAAAACAAAAACAACAGCCCCAGCCCCAATAATCCAATCCCCCCACAATGATGATCTGGACTAAGTGGGTTAAAATATGACATGTTTGATTTAACCATCTTGAGAAGCTACTTGAAAGACAGAGTAAAAAGCTAAAATAATACGGTAAATTAAACAACAAACGTCATCAAAACTAATCTACTTTTAATCGATTAAACAGCAGACTTTGTATGTGTCAGTGATGGCATATGTTCTCTTGAGAGAGAGAGAGAGAGAGAGAGAGAGAAATGTTTGGAGCACATACAGATACATTGCATTGCCGCACCCACCACACGACAAACCACCTCAGGATCCCAAATTAGGGCCTGAGTTCAGCCATACAACAGGCGAAAACTGAGCAACACACCAGTTCAAATGGCAAAGAAGAGTGAGGTTTTATATATATATATATATATATATATATATTTATATATATATTATCTACTTTTCTCGCGCTGCCTGTGTGTGTGTGTGTGTGTGTGTGTCGCACTCTCTCTTGCTTGCTGCGCAGGGAGAGACTGAACATGTACAAACCGAAAGGGAAACTGGCTTGTTTGTATACCGAGTGTGTGGTCATGAACCAACTTTTTGGTTGTAAACCGAGTTGTACGTGTACCGAGACGTTCGTGAAACAAGGTTCCACTGTATATATATATATATATATATCTATATATATATATATCTATACTAATAAAAGGCAAAGCCCTCACTGACTCACTCATTCACTCACTCACTCACTCAGTCACTCACTCACTCACTCACTGACTCATCACTAATTCTCCAACTTCCCGTGTAGGTAGAAGGCTGAAATTTGGCAGGCTCATTCCTTACAGCTTCCTTACAAAAGTTGCGCAGGTTTCATTTCGAAATTCTACGCGTAATGGTCATAACTGGAAGCTATTTTTCTCCATTTACTGTAATGGAGTTGAGCTTGACCGCCGTGGGGGTGGAGTTTCGTGTGACATCATCACACCGCCCACGTAATCACGTGAACTGACTGTCAACGCACTATGTAGAAAACCAGGAAGAGCTCCAAAATACGCTGAAGAAAACATGCATTATATAATTGAGAAGGCAGCGAAACAATAAGAAGCGAGCGAGTGACATATACTACCATATTCATCATTGCAGCTACTTCGGAAACAAAGCAAGGTATAAACCTAAACTTTAAATTAAGTTAATAGACAGGCTGCCGCTGGCGTTTTTCATGCCCACGGGTAATGCGGGATACAAGTTTAATGAGAGGACGCAGGATATAAACGAGAGTTTTGATCACTTTGTAACTAAGTTAAAATTGCAGGTGAAGGGGTGTGCTTATGCAAATTCCGAGAGACTGTGTTTGTGGGGGATTGACAGGCGGGTGGAGGAGTCACGTCATCATATCCCCTCCCATTTACCTCATTTCGCTCTGAGCTGAGCTCCACGGCTAACGCCGTCTTCTGAAGCAACTTCGTCACACTGCCACCAAATATTCACAGAAAAATCCACAAGTTAATACACACGCTGTCTCTAGAGTTTCTCCACACTGAATCCTCCAGGCACTACTTACAAAAGGTTACATTGACAATCGTGTTACGTTATTTTTAAAATCTTTCCTTTTCTTAGCACAAGCACAGCTGAGAAGCTTCGATGCATGTGCTCCATAACGCGTTAAAAAATAATGCATTTAATCACATTTTGCATTACAATCAAAGGGGAACTTTTGTCAATGCATGATTTCCTGGTACACCGATTACATTGATCAGAGCATCCCAATTCATTTTAGCCTCGCACCACCTTGGTTTGAGAAGAAGTATGAAAAAATATGAGGTTAACACAGAAAAACAGATCACCAATTCAAGCTTTCTGAATAATCGATTCGCCATCAATAATTGTTTTGGTAAAGCCATACTCAGTGTAATCCTCCTTCCATTTTATAATTTTTCCGCCACTAGCCATGATTAAATGAACGGTAAAAAAGTAAAAGCGAAGCAAAGGTGACTTATTTAGGCAGGCATATATATGACAGCAACACTCATGACAATGTCAATCATGTTACGTTATTATTAAAATGTTTCCTTTTCTTTTTCATTATTTCTTTAACACACTACTTCTCCGCTGCGAGGCGTGGGTATTTTGTATATGAATGACCTCCAAAGAACGCAGAGATTTTTGATCATGTGAACGTGTCTGCAAAAACTGGCGTCTCCTGCCCAGCAAAAGTCGAGCAGCCAGCGCGCGCGCATAGCTGTGCCGGCCTTTGAGACGCTGACTGCGCTTCTGCCTTAAGTCAAAGTGAGCACTTTTAATTTTTTTCATCCTCCCCCTGAGCTATAGCCCAGACAAGTGCAAATACGGGACCCCTTTTCTACACCGCGGCAAAATAATATTAAGGCGCTTCGCACTTTATTTTGCACGTATACGATTATGAGGTCATCAGCTCGGATTATGAAGACACGCACAGGAGTGAAGGACTGACAGTGCCATCACAGCCGATTAATAGCTGGGACGTCTCACCAGTCTGCACAAGACCCACCGCGACTGTCCCCAAAAGGCGCTCATATCGTCAGCGAAAACATCTCTCTACACTATATAAAAGAAAAAGGCAACTTTCCTTTCTTTACACCTTTTTTCCTTTTATCCCAAACCAAAGCCTTTCTTTCTTAACACTGCAGAGGACACAAAACTAATTTTCTTTAATTGCTGGTAAGGCACATTACCAGAGGCAGAAATTTGGACTTTCACATAGAAAATGTAATTTCTATACCATAGCCGTCGTGTAGCGCCTTTCAAAAGGGATCTACTACCGAGAGATGATCCATATACATTTTAGCTGCTGTTAGTACTACTTACCTGTTCTGTTATACCGTCTTTAAAATGTAGTTTACCCGCAACCACTCCAGTAGTGCTCAATGTACCTTTACTTCTTAAAACGTTAATGTTTTACTGTTTAATAACTTATAGACTACATTTTATTATTTTTCGCTTGCACTCAGTGATCAAAGCTATACACACACACATATAGACACATACATATATATATATACACACATATATATATATATATATATATATATATATATATATATATACCTGTGTGTATGTTTGTATGTATGTGTATACACACACACACGCACACATACATACATACATATATACACACAAATTATATATATGTGAGAACAACACTCATATCAATGACAAAACAATTACATTAACAATCATGTTACGTTATTTTTACAATTTTTCCTTTTCTTTTTCATACCTTCTTTAACACACTACTTCTCCGCTGCGAAGCGCGGGTATTCTGCTAGTATATATATATGTATATATATATATATAGTGGCTTAAGTGTCAATCCCACCACCAATCCCCAAGTTTTCCCTTCAAGTTAATATCCAGGACGGAGCAACTGCAGCATAAGGGCATTTTTTCGAGGGCCCAGCAGAGTGAAATCACTTCTGGCATTTCTGTTTTTCAAACCAGTAACCTTCAGATTGCCAACACAGATCCCCATTCTCACAGCCACCACTCCACGTGCTATGTTCCCTTGGTAAGAAAGTAATAAGAACATCAGAACAGGTCATTCAGTCCAATAAAGCTCAACAGTCCTATCCACTTAATTCTTCTAAAGAAACATCAAGTGGAGTTTTGAAAGTTCCTAAAGTCTTACTGTCCAAGACACTACTTGGTCACTTATTTAATGTGTCTGTGGTTCTTTGTGTAAAGAAAAACTGCCTAATGTTTGTGTGAAAGTTACCCTTCACAAACATGTAAATGTGTTCCATTGTTCTTGATGAACTAATTTTAAAGTCACAGTCTCGATGCACTGGACTAATTCTCTTCGTATTTTAAACACTTCAATCAAACCTGCTCTTAATCTTCTTTTGCTTAGACTGTAAAGGCTCAGCTCTTTAAATCTTTCCTCATAATTCATTCACTGTAGCCCTGGAATCAGCCTAGTCACTCTTCTCAGAACTTTTTCTAGTGCTGCTATGTCTGTTCTATAGCCTGGAAATCAAAACTGCACACAGAATTTCAGATGAGGCCTCACCAGTGTGTTATAAAGCTTGAGCAGAACCTCCTGTGACTTGTACTCCACACGTCAAGGCACTATATAACCTGACAGTCTGTTAGCCTTCTTAATGGCTTGTCTGGCAGAGGATAGTGTCAAGTCCACTGCAACTCCTAAATCCTTCTCATAAGGTCCACCTTTAATTTTCAAACCTCCCACTGTGTATTCCAACCTCACAGTTTTACATTCTGTGTGTCATACTTTACATTTACTTACATTAAATTTCATCATCCATAAATCTGCCCAAGTCAGTATGCTGTCCAAGGCCCTCTGTAATAATCCAATGGATTCTAGATTATCTGACAATCCACCTAGCTTGGTATCATCTACAAACTTAACATGCTTGCTGCTTATATTCCTATCTAAATCATTTCTATATATTAAAAATAGCAGCAGCCCCAGCACTGACCCCTGCTGGATTCCACTCATTACGTCAGCCAATTCTGATAAGGTTCATCGCACCGTCACCCTCTGCTTCCTGTGTCTGAGCCAATTCTGCACCCATCTACACACCACACCCTGAACATCCTCTTCATTTAGTTTGAAGCCCACCCTCTCATGTGGCACCTTATCAAATGCCTTCTGAAAGTCCAGATAAATGATATAATTTGCTCCACTCTGGTCGTATCCTTTTGTTGCTTCCTTATAGAATTCCAGCATGTTAGTAAAACATGACCTCCCTTGTCTGAACCCAGGCTGACTATTCAGTTTAACTCCTCTACTTGTCATGTCTTGCTCAATCTTTTCCTTGAAAATTCCTTCCATGAATTTAATTGTGATGCATGTTAAGCGTGTTGGACTACAACTGCTTGGGTCTGCCCTGTTACTACCATTTTGATAAAACGGAATATTTGTCATTCTCCCGTCCTTTGGAATTTTCCCAGTGTGCAGTGACTTTCTAAAATTATGGGTGAAATGTTTATATCTGTACTCAAGTAAAGCTAGCTTTAATAAAGTTAGCCTGTTTAATTTGTCTTGAATAAGGAAAGAGAGTGACTAGAGAATATAGTCCTTCAGTACCAAATTTATAAACTTCTTCACTGTGGCTGTCATCCTAGCCACACAAGCATGCTTACTCCTCTGGAAAGCCTCATTAAACTGCAGCACACAGTTCAAGCAGTTAAGTGTTTATTAAGCCAAGGCGTAGCTTGACGTTATGACATGGGGTTAGCAGCAGCCATGGGAAACCATGGCAGTTTAGTAATGCCAGTATTGAATGAAAATAAACCGTCACTGCATTGCTGGAACAAAAGCCATAAAACACTTTTGCCTAGCTAACATAGAAAGCCTTTGAAAAAGAAAGTACAGGCTGGAGGACATTGAAATTTGCGTAATCAGACTAACATCAGATGGCACAACCTTAGATAACGTTTAACGTCTCTATTATTGTATCCATCACATAACAGCAAAATCTGACTCAAATGTTTGCCATTACATTACTGTGTAATTTTTTGTGCTTTTTACTAGTAAACAGGTGAAGTCCTCTAGGCATTTAAAAACAAGTTGTAGGCAGAAGTGAAGACTAATGATATCTGGCGTGTCACTGTGCTCTGCATATCTAATGGGCTTTGCATTCATATAAACAGCTTTCTCGTGAAATCTCATACACTCATGTAAAATATGCAATATACAGTGAATTCAGAAAGTACTCAGACCCCTTTAGCTTCTGCGCACTTTATTGTATCTTTAATTTTAAATAGCTAAACATGACATTTTTGCCCATCAACCTACACTCAATAGCATATTTTGAAAAAGGTGTACAAAGTCATTAAAAATTAAAAAAGAAAACTGAAATTTTGAAAATCCTATTGGCGTAAGTATTCAGAGACTTGATTCAGTACCTTACAGAAACCCCATTGGCAGCAATTTCAGCTTTGTGTCTGCTCTTGAATAAGTCTCTACAAGCTTTGCACACCTGGATTTGGGCAATTGATCCCATTCTGCTGGACACATCCACTTAAGCTCCGTTAGATCGAATGGGAAGAGTATGTAAACTGACATCTTCAGGTCTCTCCACGTGTTCTATGGGGTTTAAGTCTGGGCTTTGGCAAGGCTACTCAACGACACTCAGTGGCTTTTCCCAAGGCCACTCCAGTGTTGTTTTTGCTGTATGCTTTAAAGAATATTATATTCTTAAAATTGGTAATCTCTATGTATTAGAAAAGTATTATAAGCACATGAGAAAAGTAGACACCATATTTTATGAAATATTAAGATGCAAGAGTTAGGAGTTAAAAAGCTCATGCCTATATATTTTTATTACCCTGTATAAGCCACAGACCACCATTATCTCTCAAAGTTAAAATCTGGACAGTACAGGAGAGTTGAGAAGAGATGAGCCCCTTGATAAGGAGGGGAATGTAAACTCTTGGGATGTAAATAATGGGTGAGCACTGGGAAAGAAGGGGAGTGCAGGTAGGGACTGTCAGACAGATAATGATGGACAGCGAATAGTTTGACATGCACCCAGCCGAGAGATAATGGTAGATCAATTAGAAGCAGGACTAGAGCAATGGAATGTTAGGAGTGAGATGAGGATGAATAATGACTTGTGTGATAAGAATTGTAATAAATATAAGAGTTGCTTTTAGTTGTTGGCTCATTGTTCCATCTGAGAAGAGTCTGTATGCACACCTTACAATAAAGCTTAATTCTGCTGTCTGTTCTGAAGTCTCTGCTTGGATTCTTGGGGGCTGAGGGCACCCTAGCCATGTCAGCCTGCTTCAACAGCTTCAGGTCATTTCTGTTCTGAAAGGTGAATAGTCACCCCAGTCTGAGGTGTTGTGCTCTCTAGAGCAGCTTTTCTTCAAGGACCTCTCAAGGACCCATATTCATCCTTTCCTCAATTCTGACCAGTCTCCCTGTCCCTGCTACCTCTGTATTTCTGCCACCACAGGAGACAGCACTGCCACATGCAAGAGAGCATCAGCCAAACCAGAGGCAGTGAATAGACAAGCCTTCTTAGGAAAAAAACATTTAGTGTGCAATAGGAACAGATGTGTTTTACTTTAATGGTTGTAGGCAGAAAACAATCAAAAGTACACTCTTTTATTGTTCTACCTCAGCCTGAGAAAAGAACCTACAGAAATTAGGTATGATTTCAACAAGGACAAGTGACATGCCCAGTTAGTTTGACTGGCTGCAGAATAGTCTTATTAAAAAATGAAATTCCTTTTTACATACCAGGACATAACTAGTAACCCTCAAGTTCTCTCCAAGTCATAAATTTAGATACATCTAAAATTAGGTGACAAGAGTACATTAGATATTTCACTTTGTCAATATTTACTCAACAAAAATTAAGTCGATCCATTGGATGATCGATGATTAGGTAATGACACAGACAGATAGTTATGAAAGGGATGGATGGATGGATGGATGGATGGATAGATAGATAGATAGATAGATAGATAGATAGATAGATAGATAGATAGATAGATAGATAGATAGATAGATAGATAGATAGATAGATAGATAGATAGATAGATAGATAGATACAGAAGGAAATTTGGCTTTTTAAAGAAGCTCTTTAAATGCAAAATACATAAAAAGATACATAAATACAATCCCAATTTCAAAAAAAGTTGGGATGCTGTATAAAATGTAGATAAAAACAGAATTCAATTCAGATTTGCAAATCTCATAAAGCCATATTTTGTTAACAACAGAACGTAGAAAACATGTCAAATTTTACTATTTCAAGAAACAAAAGGCTTGAAAAGTAAGTGGTACTATAAAGAAACCGCTGGAAAACATTTTGCAACTAATTACGTTAATTGGCAACAGGTCAGTAACATGATTGGGTATAAAAAGAGCATCTTAAGAGAGGCAGAGTCTCTCAGAAGTAAAGATAGGCAGATGTTCACCAATCTGTAAAATACTGTGTCTACAAAATGGTGGAACAATTTCAGAATAGTTTTCCTCAACGTAAAATTGTGGAGACTTTCAGTATCTCGTCATCTAGAGTACACAATATCATCAAAAGATTCAGAGAATCTGGAGAAATCTCTGTGCACAAGGATTGGATGCCCGTGATCTTTGGGCCCTCAGGGCAGCACTGCATTAAAAACAGACATAATTCTGTCATGGAAATCACTGCATGGGCTCAGGAACACTTCTTGAAATCATTATCTGTGAACACAGTTTGCCATGCCATCCAAAAATGCAGGATAAAGCTCTATCGTGCAAAGAAGCAGCTATGTGTGAACACAATCCTCTGCCGTCTTGTCTGGGCCAAAGCTCATTTAAAATGGACTGAGGCAAAGTGAAAAAGTGTTCTGTGCTAGGACAAATGGAAATTTGAAATTCTTTTTGCACAATATGGACACCGTGTCCTCCAGACTAAAGAGGAGCGGGGCCATCCAGCTTGTTATCGGCACTCAGTTCAAAAGCCTACATCTTTGATGGTATGGGGGTGCATTAGTGCCTATGGAATTGGCAACTTGCGTATTGGGAAAGGCACCATCAATGTTGAAAGGTATATACAGGTTTTAGAGCAACACAAGCTCCTATCCAGACATTGTCTTTTTCAGGCAAGGCCTTGCATATTCCTGCATGACAATGCTAAACCACATACTGCATATATTACAACAGCAAGGCTTTGTAGTAGGTGAGTCTGGGTGCCTGCAGTCCAGACCTTTCACCAATTTAAAACATTTGGCATTTCATGAAACAAAAAAATATGACAAAGACGACCCTGGACTGTTGAGCAGCTAGAATCCTATATCAGGCAAGAATGGGACGACATTCCACTCCCAAAAGTCCAGCAACTGGTCTCCTCAGTTCCCAGACGTTTATGGACTGCTGTTAAAAGAAAAGGGGATAGTACAAAGTGGTAAACATGGCTCTGTCCCAACTTTGAGACATGTTGCTGTCATAAAATTTAAAATGAATTTTCTCAAAATGGTAAAGTTTCTCAGGTTAAACATTTGATATGTTTCCTGTGTTCTACTGTGAATTAAATATGGGTTTATGAGATTTGAAAATCATTGCATGCCGCTTTTATTTACCGTATATACTCACGTATTAATCGATCATAAAATCAGACCCCGACTTATATGCCGTTCAAAAATGTGACACTTAATTTTTTTTTTTTTTTACATCTTCTTGCGTCCTCCAATCTAAAACCAGTTTCTCAGACGCATCGAATTTTGTTGCAGCAGCGCAGCTACCAATTTCTTTCACCACTTCGACATTTAATTTAAAACCAGCTTCATATTGTCTTCTGATCAAACGCTCCATCATAGATAAGGGATGCTCTTACGATAAAAGTGTACGAGGGTGTGAGACACAAAAAACACAAATCAGTGCAAACGTTGCTTCGGAACAGTTGGGGCACAATAGAGAGAGAGGTTAGGAGCACACGCATTGCTGCACCCACATAGAAAAAAAAAGGTCATGTGTTCCGTGGTGAGTCTCTCAGGTGGGCATTAGCCTACCATAATCCCGTGGACCAATAGTGGGAGTTTTCCGCATACCACTTATACGACCAACATTATAAAATACCAGAAATCCATCCATCCATTATCCAACCCGCTATATCCTAACTACAGGGTCACGGGGGTCTGCTGGAGCCAATCCCAGTCAACACAGGGCGCAAGGCAGGAAACAAACCATGGGCAGGGCGTCAGCCCACCACGGAATACCAGAAATGATACTGTAAAATCAAGTCTCGACTTATCCACAAGTATATACGGAACATTTTATGCAGTGTCCCAACTTTTTTGAAATGAGGGTTGTATACACACACACACACAATACGGTCTGAACACACCAGAATGACCAAAAGAAAACTAAAGAGAAGCTAACCTGACTACTCTACAGAGCAACCTTACCTTTGTTTCTAGGGTTCTATAGCCAACTTGTTGCTTTTTGTTCTCGTTTGTGCCATCGTGCGTCTGTTTACTTTTGACTTGCTGGCACCGATATTAAAAACCAGCAAGCTGGCTGGCAACCCAACACTTCATTTTTGGACTTGTGTGTTCCCTCAGTTGACGACAGCGTCTTTATGTATACTAATTCTGTATTTAGTAATCTGTAAAATTTATACTTTATTTTTACCTGAGAACTTGTCCCAGTGCTCTGAAACTACACTCTGTGAAGAGCACTATACAGAACTGAATTGAATATATTTTCTAATTTGGCTCCACCGGGCTTCCCTTTTGGGAAACAACTCATGGACCTCTACAATGGGCAGTGAAAAGTAGCACCAATTTTGACCCCCCTTTTATATTAGGGGATTTTGACACACACTGCAAAATATTGAATACAATGCCCTGCTGTGGGTACCAGGGGTCTCCATTGATTAATTAGGCGGAAAAGTGTTGGCCACGGAAACGCTAAATACAGACATCAAACACAGTGCTTCACTAAGGCTATATGTCAATCAAACAAGTTAGTCTAATGATTCCCTGGTGGGTTACGTAGCAAAAAGAAGATGGGACTTGAAAATGCAAAGGCTGCAAATTAGGCTCCAGTATAGATTACCAGCTGTTGAGATGAATACACAGATAAGCAAATCATTATACCGATAAACTGCGCAGATATATTGATAGATGCACAAAATCAATCAATCACTTTAACCAGCACTAAGTCCATCTTTCGACTTTATATGAAGTGATTCCATTTATCTCACCATCCCTCAAAAATAGGCAGCCTGTGCTATGTAGTGTTGTCATGCTGGTAAGCATTTCAGCAGAAATGCAGAGCTGTTTGAAATGTTTGCAAACGGCCTGAAATTGCAGAGTGGGCATATTTATCTAGAGATATTTGTTGATGATGGTTGTTATATTCTAAGTGACAGCATCATCTGCCAAGACACAAGTTGTTTTCATTACTCCACAGGATTATTATTATTATTTAAGTCGGCTTCAGGGTAATGACAATTGCTCCTCTGAAAAGATTAAGGCCAATGTGCAATGACTTAAAAATGTGTTTTTCCAGACTCCGAATGGCAGAATCTAACACACTCTAGGCTGGCAGGCTAGCTGACAACATTTAGAGTCAATTCATAAAAGTGAAGGTCAAGCAAATGTACAAAAATCAGGAGTTCAGACAGATGCATTATTATTCGTTTTCTCTCGGCATTTAAGATTGATAAAACTGTGTACCACTCTCATACTACTGAAAGGCAGGAGACTCTGAAAGGCGCCAAGCGATTTGCGGCTAGAATGAGGCTGTTCATTAGCTGGGTTAGTGAACAAACGCCAGCAAACGCATGTCGCACACACACAGAGCACAGAGCGACTCTTCAGTCACCGATCAACACTGTTCTCACATCACAATTGACGTTACCAATATGTCATCTTCAAAGAGGCGAAAAAACATAATGCTAACAGCTTACTTGACCTAGTACCTACAGTATACCAGCATTCTGAGAGCTTTGTTCCATTCTAAGAAAGCTTCAAGTACTGGAAAAAGCAAAAAAAAAAAATTATAAATATATATATATATATATATATATATATAAAAATATATGTATACATATATATATATATATATAAAGAATCCGAATGTAGAACCATTGCCTGTGTGTACTGGAAAATCATTTTACACATTCATACCAATTAGCAGATTTCCCAGCTTCACAGATCCTCTTCGGCTGTCCCAGAAAGTCACTTCCCTTCCTGCAGGAAAATTAATTGCCAAATGTTCACCATGTGGCAAATGCGGCCAAAAACAACAACAAAAAATATTCCAAACTTGACAACAGGAGAGCAATTGTTTCTGTATTTAAAAGTGCTGGGAAAGAAAACAAAAATCCTGCTCGCCACATGCCAACTGTCACAATGCAAAAAGAACAAGAAATATGTCTGCCACACCTTAATAGCTAAAGACATGATACCAAAATCTAAACAATACCTGCACTGTAAGCTATTTAATACAAAGAAAGGTTAAGCTTATTTTTTACAGAAATGTCCTGAAGAAATAAGGTGCTGACTTAAGTCCATGTATACATCACGCAACTTCAACTCGGAGATTATGTCAGACTTGACGAACGCAGTTGGTGATCTCGTCGCTGGGCCATGTCATTTTACACGGCTGAAAAATCAATGGGTATATCAGATTTAGAGACTCCATACCGACTTCCTAGCAAAGCTGAGCCTGCCCTTTTTTCTGACAGCCAATAACATGCAGCCAGATAGAACCAAAGCTGCACTATTTTCCATTCTGTAGTGGTACACAAAACACGAGACATCAGGCTGCCGAGCTTTTCTTCTTTATGTAAGATCCAAAACAGATGCTTTCCTTATTCCTCATTATTGCATTATAAGCATTGGACTCGTGGATGAGTATTCATTTTGTCAGCTCTCATGTACACATGGCAAACACTACAACAACTAAAGGCAAAATCAAACCTGATCAATTTGGATGAAGTAATTCACAGACCAGTTTAAGTGAGTCACAGGGTATGTCACATTACACAACCTGTCTTTATGGGAGTGAGGTGCCGACTGCCTCTGACTCTCTAAGGTTACGTAAATGAGGACTACAGCTAAAAATCGCTAGAAAAGTTGCCTAATGTAACATGACCATTATTATGTGACTGAAGAATCGGCGTGAGAAAGAAGGAGAAAGTGAACAAAACAGTGGTCAGACTAGAATTATTCTAATAATCTGAAACAAGGGCAATTAAAAAAGGTGCATGAAATTGGATGCTACAGAAATGAGGATGTTGAGATGAATGTGTGGAATAACAAAGCTTGGTAAGATTGGAAATGACAGAATCAGAGGTACAGTTAAAGTTGGGGAATCCACTGAAGAAAACACAGGAAAGAAGGTTAGGTAGTTTGATCTTACCTGCCCTGCACTGTGTATTATACCCACCTGCTGGTTTATGTGTAATCAGTAATTGTATTTTACTTTTTGTGTAATTGTATGCTACTTTTTGCCCTTTTATTTACTGTATTTATTTTTAATGTACTGTACTTATGCTCTTTATTTTCTGCTTCTCTTATTTATTTACTATTTTACAGCACCACAACTGTGGCATCAGATTTTTACAATGCTCTTAGAATGTATGTGAAAATAAAGACCTCTCTCTCTAATCTTAAAGTCATTGCCTCTCTTCTCATTACATGTCTATACTAATGTGGGTATGGAGGTGGTGGGATGGAGGAGATGAGGACAACCAAAGAGAAACTGGATTCGCTGTGTGAAGGGGGATCTAAGGAAGAAAGGAGAGTCAAGCAAAGAAGTGTACAACAGATAAGAATAGTGGAAGTTGGTCCAATATAGTGACCCCACATTAAAGTGGGAAAAGCTTTAGAAGAAGATGATTGAAACGTGATCAACAGTATTGTCAAGACCTTACCTTTAGAGGTAATGTGGTTACACTCATTCATCATGGTGCTGGAGAGTGGCACTGTGTTGAATGTTGATTACCACATAGAAGTGAGAATTTCAGTGTACTATGTACACGTAATATTAATGACCCTACAAACTTAGGACTGTCTCTTAATTAGAGGTGCTTTCATCATCCATGCTTTACTTTGATGTGTGTTAAAGAATGTGGCATCAGAGGTAGCCTGAGAAGCAGGCCCTCGCAAGTGAGGTATGTCCTCATCACAGACAAGAGACATACCATATTAGTTTGACTGCTGACTGTCGTATAGTCAAATAAAAAAATAAAATCAGGTAAGAAGAATACATTAGCAATTTTACTTTGTCAACATTTACTCAACCAAAAATACGTTGGTCATTGACAGACAGACAGATCGATCGATCAGAGGGACTATTAGACAGAAAAATAGATTTATTTGCCCCCTTGGAAAATGTATTTTTATAAAAGCTCTTAAAATAAATAAATTGATATATATATATATATATATATATATATATATATATATACACACACACACACTATGGCCTCACTTGAAGTGATGTTACCAGACCAGTAAACAACAGCACAGAAAGTCACACTGGCCATCACGCCATTTTACAAGCTGTGAATGATGCCACTTCCCACATTAAATGAATTAAGTCTTTTAAAGAGAAAGAGTCTGCTCTGCCTTTTCTTCTATAGTTCTTCTTTGTTATCACACCACTCCAACTTGTTATTGATATGGACACAAAAGTACTTGTGGTAGTGAACGGGACTACCAACTGCTCTGCCTCCTTTCCATCACACTGACTTGAACAACCCCAAATGCTGCCTTTTCACTCTCACGGTTCTCTTTGTCTTTTTTTATTCTCCGTCTGTCTTGCTCATGGTCACACTGTGTCAGCAGTGGGATTTAAACCCACAACCTCAGGGACTGAAGTCCAAAGCCTTAACTTCTATGTCACACTGCCTGACTTATTATTATCACATGCACACAATGACCACTCTTTGCCATAAAGTCCTTCCTGTAACTCCTTCAAAGTTGCCATTGGCCTATCTGACCAGTTTCCTCATCACTCTTCCATCCAGTTTGAAGGGACGGCCTGATGCGTGAAGGGTCTTAGGAGTACCAAACACTAACCACTTCTTGATTATGGACTTTACTTGTGCTCCTAGGGATTGATAAAGCCTTTAAAATCTTTTTGTTTTCATCTCCTGACTTGTTCACGTCCACAACTTTATTCCTGAGATCTTTTGAAAGTGCCTTGACCATCCATAATCAATTGTTTGTTTTCAGTTGCACTACCAAGCACTGGAATGCTCCAGGCATAACTGTTTTATGCTAAACTAATCAGAATGATTACAATTGATCACATGTGGAAGCCAATTACCTTGATGTGCAACAGAGAAGGTGATTACTTACACCTGACTGAGTTTACCAGTATTGTTTGGGAGGGCAGTGATCCTTTATCAATCTCTGTGATTCTCGTTTTTTTTTCATTATTTATTTATTTATTTTTTTTAACTACTGCTATTATATCTTTGACTTGGATACTATAGGGTGCATTGAGTAAGTAAAGCTGAAATAATATTTTTGTTTGTGTTTTAATGTTGGGCAGTAAAGCAAAAAATATGAATATTTTCAAAGGGGCTGATTGTTTTCTATATCCACTGTATGTTGCTGTCAGCACTTGGAGATGTGCATTAAACTTCAAACTCTATGCAACACATACGCACTTACTGAAAGCAACAGCCAGAATAAAACAAAATATCTGAAGAACAGTATCATCTAAACTCATCAGGTGAAATTAAGAAATTGATATCATGTCTAGCCTTCTCAGTTTCACAGAGAAACAGCAGCAATTTGAGAGCACACGGCTTATCTAGTTTTCTCCACTCAACTTGATTTTCTTATGATCTGCATGTCACAACACAGTAAAGATGCCTGCATTGCAGGCCCACCTCTTTAGTGACATCTAGTCACAGAAAAATATTTACCAACCAATTACTCATTGATGCCTTTCATCTTGTTAAGAGAGGCGTTCAGAATATGATGACACAACAGCATTGTTCTTCACTTATGTTGTCTTATTGCAATGCACTTGGAGAACACCGACTGCTAGATTCAAAATGATCTTATAAGCAGCTAGAAGCAGCTTTCTTGTTTGATAAAAAATAATATTAATTAGAAGACACAAACAAAAGAATATGTAATAAACTGCTTGCTTATCCAAGGAGCAAATACAGAATTAAATGTAAGACTATACACATATGGTATTTACAATGGCATGACAAACTTTACTATGAGATATCAAAATGCTTAAGGCTCATTTTCAAGCTAAACTGAAAAGTCATCAAATTGATTTCGTATTGGGACAGCTTCTGTGCCACTGTATACCTTCTACCACACTGCCCAACTTAGAACACAACACTGTAGTTACATACAAATATGAAGAAGGTGTACAGTTACAAAATAAGACAGAATAAGAAATAAGACAATCAGAGGTACAATAAAATTGGGAGAGATATCTAAGGAAGTACAGTCATGGCCAAAGGTTTTGAGAATGACACAAATATTAATTTTCATAAAGTTTGTTGACTCAGTTTTTATGATGACAATTTACATTTACTTCAGAATGTATGAAGAGTGATCAGATGAATTGCAATTAATTGCACAGTCATTCTTTGCCATGAAAATGAACTAAATCCCAAAAAAAAATTCCATTTCTTTTGAGAAGGTGGCTTCAGGGCACCCAAGAAAGTCCAGCAAGCACCAGGACCATCTCCTAAAGTTGATTCAGCAGCAGGATCGGAGAAACACCAGTGCAGAGATTGCTCAGGAATGGCAGCAGACAGGCGTGAGTGCATCTGCACACACAGTGAGGCGAAGACTTTTTAAGGATGGCCTGGTGTCAAGAAGGGCAGCAAAGAAGCCAAGATAAACATTAGGGATAGACTGATATTCTACAAAAGGTACACAAATTGGACTGTTGAGGGCTTCGGAAAAGTCATTTTCTCTGATGAATCCCCTTTCCAATTTTTTGGGGCATCTGGAAAAAAGAAAAGGTGAGCGCTACTATCAGTCCTGCGTCACGCCAACAGTAAAGCAATCCCATGTGTGGGGCTGCTTCTCAGCCAAGGGAATACAGGGCTCACTCACAATTCTGCCTAAGAACACAGCCATGAATAAAGAATGGGACCAAAATATCATCCGAGAACAGCTTCTCCCAACCATTCAAGAACGTTTTGCAACATGATGAAGCACTGGGCCATAAGGCAAAGGTGATAACTAAGTGGCTTGGGGAACAAAACATCGACATTTGGGGTCCATGGCCAGGAAACTCCTTATTGAGAACTTGTGGTCAATCCTCAAGAGGCAGGTGGACAAACAAAAACCCACCAATTCTGACAAACTCCAAGCATTGATTCCGCAAGAATGGGCTGCCATCAGTAAGGATTGGGCCCAGAAGTTGATGGACAGCATACCAATGTGAATTGTAGAAGTCTTGAAAAAGAAAGAAGGGCCAACACTGCAAATATTGACTTTTTGCATAAACTTAATGCAATTGTCAATAAAAGCCTTTGAAACTTCTGAACTGCTTGTAATTCTCTTTGGGTATACCATAGAAACATCTGACAAAATGATCTAAAAACACTGAAGCAGCAAACGTTGTGAAAACCAACACTTGGGTCATTCTCAAAACATTTGGCCACGACTGTACAGGAAAGTAGGTTGAGGTGGTATGGACATGAGATGAGAAAAGACAAGGAATATGTGGACCAAAGAGTGATGTGAGTGGAAGTGAAAGTGAGGGAGGCCAAAGCGGATGTGGAAGGAGAAAGAAAAGTAAGATCTGAAGGAAAAGGCTATGACTGGGGGAGGAGGTGCAGGACCAAGCTGTATGGAGAAGGCTGATCAGACACACCGACCCCGCATAAAAGTGAGAAATGATGAAGAGGAAGAAGATGTCGAAGACTACAAAAGTGCAATATGGGTAAAATAATTATTGCAATACAAAGTAGGCAATGTTTTTATATACAGGGTGTGCACAAAGTCTGTATACCCCTATCTTTAGGCGCATTTACAGGAATAACCATGACAATTTGGTTCCTGTGGACATCAACCCAAGTCCTCCCTGTATTTCGAGGTGTGTTTCTGACATCCTGTCTGGTGATGCCACCTGCTGCCACTAAAGAAATCGCAACAACGTGGCGGTCGTTCCAAGACAAAGCAATGGGTGACACAAGTGTTTTCACTATCGAGGAGTGTTTGGTGGCCACTGTGTAGGTTCATGAGCGGCCTGTTACTGGGAAATCGATCAAAAATGTCATGGATGACTTTGTTGTGCGTTTTGGGAAGGCATCGCTGACAAAGAGGACATTGTTGCAGTGGGAGAAGAAGGCTTTTGCAACAGGCAGCGTCCGAGATGCGCCGCGAAGTGGAATGACCATCCACAAAGCATGAAACGTGTGCAGATGTGGCACAGCCTGTCCAACGATCCCCAATGAAATCCACTCGTAAACGTGCTGCCGAGTTGAGAATAGTGGAATCGACAATGCGAAAACACATCAAACAGGACTTGAAAATGAAATGTTGGCGTCCATTGCACGTTAACGAGTTATCAGATGCCAATTTGGACAGATGTCAGGAAGCTTGTGATCTGATGCTGCACCAATTTCCAACAAATGCTGAGAAGGAAAAGGTTATGTTCTCTGACGAATGTGCGATTTATCGTAGCTCCCGCAATTGAAACGTGTTTTCAAAATCCTCCAAAAGATAGGGGTATACGGACTTTGTGCGCACCCTGTACAATGTGGGTTCCAAGAAAGTCAGGATAAATTAAGGTTTCATGCCCACCTAGGTGGCCAAAATGGAAGGACCGGACAAACAGGCTCACCAGCAGCAGGTCATTCCCCCACACAACAGATGGCAGTGTTCCTTCAAGGCTTAACCCAATTAGGACACCTGTAGGGTGGCATGGGAAGTACAGTCATGAAATGTAGCCTTATCAGAGTTTTTGGGGACTGCCAGAGGGTGCTGCCAGGGGAGGACTGGTCTAGTTTCCACATGACTCAGAAGCTCTCTAGACAACTTGGGCAGGAGACCAGAAGCAATTCCAGGGTTGCCCTTAAAAGACCTTGGGCAACGCTCTTGGAGGAGGAAGGAGAATTGTGCCAGGTGTATTATTGTTGGAGTTCTTGTGAAGAAGGTGTTGCGGTAATAGCTGCTGAAAATGGGGCTTTGCAATCCTATATGAATAATAAATTAAAAATCAGTCATTTCAAGCATCAGTAGCCATTTGCATCATTAGAAATGTCTTGCCTATATTTTCAAGTCAATTTAATGGTATCTGATTTCTATCAAAACATGAAAATGTCTAGGTACTTTAAAAATTTTGAACACCAGTGTAGGGTTTGAATAACTACAGTGGATATAAAAAGTCTACACACCCTTGCTGAAATCACAGATTTTTTGTAATAAAAAATGAAACCAAGATAAATCCTGTCAGAGCTTATTCCATCTTTATTGCTAAATTGCAATGTAAACAAATAAGGTGAAAACAAATCAGAAACTGTTTAGAGAAAAAAGGAAAAAAAATCTTACACGAACCTGGCTGCATTAGTGTGCAGACCCTTAAAATAATGAATGATATGGGGGCATTCAGAATCAACCAGTCACAATACGTCTCACCTCAAACAGTATACACCTGACATCAACTAAACAACTAAAGAGGCTCTGCTTGAGCTCAGATAAAGGTTGGCTGTTCCTGTAGGGTTATTCTGATATCCTCTTGGTTGCAACATAAGCCAAAAGCCAAAAAGCTTTTAAAGCATGAACAGGATCTCATCACTGAAGGTATCAATCAGGACAGGGGTACAAAAAAAGTACTCAAAGCATTCAACATCCCATGGAGCACAGTGAGACAACAGTGGAGAAAATATGGCTCAACAGTGAGTCTACCAAGATCAGGACGTCCCTCCAAGACTGATGAGAGGACAAGGAGAAAACAGGTCAGGGAGACCACCATGAGGCCTACAACAACATTAAAGGAACTGCAGGATTTCCTGACAAGTACTGGTCGTATTCTCCACATGCCTGAGTTGTGGGGTAAGATAGCAAGATGAAAGCCTTTACTCACAAAGAAAACATCTAAGCCTGGCTAAACTTTGCAGAAAGGTATACCCAGTCTCCCACAACCTTGTGATGAAATCTGCAGGGTGGGCCATTTATATGGATACACCATAATAAAATGGGAATGGTTGGTGATATTAACTTCCTGTTTGTGGCACATTAGTATATGTGAGGGGGGAAACTTTTCAAGATGGGTGGTGACCATGGTGGCCATTTTGAAGTCGGCCATTTTGGATCCAACTTTTGTTTTTTCAATAGGAAGAGGGTCATGTGACACATCAAACTTATTGGGAATTTCACAAGAAAAACAATGGTGTGCTTGGTTTTAACGTAACTTTATTCTTTCATGAGTTATTTACAAGTTTCTGACCACTTATAAAATGTGTTCAATGTGCTGCCCATTGTGTTTGTGTTAACAAACAAAACCACCGCTATTGGTCTGACAGTAACCCACATTGGATAGATCCCTCCAAGACTGTTGGAACAAAAAAATTGATGGTATGGTGTGGTATATGGGGTACAAAGATAGTGGGGCCATTCTTCATCAATGGAAACCTCAAGGCCACTGGATATGCGAAATTGCTACATGATGATGTGTTTCCCTCTTTATGCACTGAAGCTGGCACGTTCCCTGAGTTTTTCCAGCAAGATGGTGCACCACCACATTATGAGTGTCAGGTCCGAGCATTCCTAGATGAACAGTTTCCTGGAAAGTGGATTGGTCGTCGTGGGCCAGTTGAATGGCCCCCAAGGTCTCCCGATCTGACCCCCTTAGACTTTTATCTTTGGGGTCATCTGAAGGCAATTGTCTATGCTGTGAAGATACGAGATGTGCAGCACCTGAAACTACGGATTCTGGAAGCCTGTGCTAGCATTTCTCCTGCGGTGTTGCTATCAGTGTGTGAAGAGTGGGAGAAGAGGGTTGCTTTGACAATCCAACACAATGGGCAGCACATTGAACACATTTTATAAGTGGTCAGAAACTTGTAAATAACTCATGAAAGAATAAAGTTACGTTAAAACCAAGCACACCATTGTTTTTCTTGTGAAATTCCCAATAAGTTTGATGTGTCACATGACCCTCTTCCTATTGAAAAAACAAAAGTTGGATCCAAAATGGCCGACTTCAAAATGGCCACCATGGTCACCACCCATCTTGAAAAGTTTCCCCCCTCACATACACTAATGTGCCACAAACAGGAAGTTAATATCACCAACCATTCCCATTTTATTAAGGTGTATCCATATAAATGGCCCACCCTGTACTATGGTCTGATGAGACCAAGGCTGAACTGTCTGGCCATAATTCCAAAAGGTATACTTGGCACAAGAATAACACAGGACATCATCAAAAGAATACTACCATACCCACAGTGGAGGCAGCATCAGGCTTTGGGGCAGTTTTTCTTCAGCTGGAACAGTGGCTTTAGTCAAGGTGGATGGAATCATGAAGAGTTCCAAGTATCAGTCTATTCTGGCACAAAACCTTCAAGCATCTCCTAGGAAGCTAAGGATGAAGAGGAACTTCACCTTTGAGCATGACAACAAGCCAAAGCATACATCAAAATCAACAAAGCAATAGCTTCATCAAAGGAAGATCAATGTTCTGGAATGGCCCAGCCACAGCTCCCCCAGACTGGTGGGGTGACCTGAAGAAAGCAGTGCATGGAAAATGACCTCATAATTTGACAAATCTGGAAATATTTGGCAAGAAAAAGGTAGGCCAGATGGGCCACACTGATAGACTTGTATCCAAAAAGACTGAGTGCTGTAATAAAATCGAAAGTATTAGTTTAGGGTGTACGTCTGTGCACACTAATGACACCAGGTTTTTGTATGCATTTCTGATTTGTTTTCACCTTCTTTGTATAGGTTGCAATTTTGCAATAAAGATGGAATATGTTCTGACAGGATTTCTCTTGGTTTCATTTTTTTATTACACAAAACCTTCCATCTGGGAAGGGGTGTGTAGACTTTAATATCCACTCTACGTACGCCTAAGCCACAGTAAAGTGCTGATTACTGAATATATATCCTGCACAATACAGCCCAAATGTTCTGTAGTGAAAATGCATGTATAACCAATAATTGCAATTTATTCATCGTACTGCTTTTCCCTCACTCTTTTTTCCTGCTGCCCCACTGTGCCAGAATGTGAATTAGCCTGATTGCTAATTAGCCAGGACACTAAAGTACTTAACCTTCATTTAAATATTTACACTGTAACAGGCCTTGTTTGACTGTGCCTCTTCTAGAACGGTGTTTGCACAACACTGAATTGACTAGAAATCCCATCAGTTTTTGACCATAACATACATGTGGACTAAAACAGAGTCTTGTGTTACTGCGGAAACTTGACTCCACGGCAGCAAGGTTTGTGGTTTTGTACTGAGGATTGGAATATATGGTGGAGGAATGGCATGCAGGAGTAAAATCATTTGAGTCTTTCAGTTTTCTTTTCTCTTTCACGTCTCTTTAAGTTGTAACTGACTATTCTGGGCAGTGTTCGTCAGTAGAGCAGCCAGTTAGAATACTGGAGAGTGGGTAATGCAGGAGCAAGCCGCTGAAGACAACAAAACGAATGACACCAACATTGTACAGGCTCTCAAACTGTGATGTTAAATTCATATAAAACAGCAAAAAGCAATACAGGTGAGAGAGCAGTTTTATTTTTTTTTTTCCACACTGTCATTATTCAGAACCTCTGTGTTTTTCCCTGTTGATTCTGAGGTTCGTCAGGGGTTATGTTTTTGCTCCTACCCTGTTCAGTGCTTGCATGGACTGGGTGTTGGGCAGGGTTGTGGGGGCATCTGTTGGTGAAGAAACATTCATTGATCTTGACTTTGTCAACAATGCTGTGATCTTTGAGGAGTGAATGGGGGCTCTGATCAGGGTTCTCAAGAGACTGAATGACAAGTCTTGAGTGTCTGAGCTTGCAAGTGTCCTGGATGAAAACCAAGGTCCAGGCCTTTAACGACTTCTTGGCCACAGCCATCGGCAGTGTGTCTGTCTACGGCGAGAATGTCGACCTCGTGGAGAGGTCTACTTACCTCGACAGCAACACTCATGTCTCTGGCAACTCTTCCTATGAAGTCAAGTAGATGGATTGGGAGAGTATGAGGGGGTCATGAGATCCCTGACAAGGGGTGTGTGACACTCCCAGTATCTTTGCAAAAGGATGAAGGTCCAAGTCTTTATACAGTCCTGGTGCATCCTGTTTTGCTATATAGTTGCGAGACATGGACGCTATCCACAGCCATGTGGCACAATTGCCAAGGCTGAACCGGCTCGCAGGATCCTCATTTTTGAGGACCCGAACAGCTGGACCAGGCTAAGGGGCTGCCCACGTAACATCAGGTTGCAGAGGACAGAGGTCATTTCCGAAGAGAGGGACTGGACCACGTATCTGCCTTAGGGGTTGCCAACTGGGATCCCAAGCTGTTTCGTCATGGGATGGGCGTGGCAAAGCGCTGTGCCAGTGCATGCTCCCCAACCGGACCTGACCTGATCATTCAGAAATGAAAGCAACTGCTATTTATCTACATTGGTATCTGTTTAAATGCTTAAGCATGCAATACACCATAAGTCAGAGACTTCGCTCATGTATAACTGCTAAGAGAAAAACTACACTGACTGTGGTGGTGTGATATATTGTATATACTGTTGTTTATTTGTAAGCTAGAAAAAGCAAATGCAGTATTACAAAGTGTTTCACAAGACATATTTTACTTCATTGATGAGAACACCGGTGCTTTGATGTTTTTCTAATCAATCCTCCCCAGTCAGGACTTACAGAGAATGTCAAATTTATGGTGTGTTTGATGGAGCATGTATCAGACCAGTTTGGCAAGGATGACTGTGTTTGGACTTGTAGCCTATAAGCCATCCCCTGTAGGAAGGCCATAAACCGACTAAACAAAGCAACTGGGGGATAAGTTGTGCCTGAGCGAGTTCATTGGTAACTCGTAAGAAACGGTCTGGAAAATGAATTCAACTGGTGTAAAGCAGGAGTGTCGAACTCTGGGCCTGGTGGGCCGCATTGGCTGCAGGTTTTCAATCTAACCCTTTTTCTAATCAGTGCCCAGCTTTCACTGCTAATTAACTCCTTTTCCCTTCATTTTAATAGCCCTGTTTTTAAGGAGTCAGTCCTCTGAATTTATTCCTTTCTTCATTAAATGACAGCCAAACAGAAAGGAGACGTGAAACGAGCCGACAGATAACCAGCTAAACAGGGATTTCAAACTCCAACCAATTTCACTCCAACCAGTCTTTTAATGAGAAGCCAATTCTTGCTGTTAATTAAACCCGTTCTTTAATTCCATGGCTTTTTGCTGCTCTCATTCTGCAATCCATCCATCCATTATCGAACCCGCTATAGCAGACATTTTAAAAACGGTTTATTTTTCTATTGTTTCTAAGAACACTGTCAAGATGTTTAGTGAGCTGAGAGATCATCCTTAGGGAGACCTTCACCTTTCTTTATTTTCAGATATTGTGTGATGGGCACAGGTTAGTTGGTCATATGGCAGCTTGTTTTGTATCTCATTATTGTTTGTTTGGCTGCTAATTACGGAAAAAGAGACAACTAAGGGGCCTGAGTCAAATTAATTAAAATTAAGGCAAAAGAAGTTAATTAGCAGCAAAAACTAGTCAATAATTAAGAAGATGGCTAGATGAAAACCTGCAGCCACTGTGGCCATCCAGGACCGGAGTTCGACACTCTAAAGTATGGTTATTTATGTTTGGCTTTAAATCGGAGGACATTTTGCACTACAACACCCCACTGGTTCATGTTTTGTTTAAGAATGGTATAAAGTTAGTCATCTTGCCTTTACGTCACTCTCTCTCACCATCTGGCCATGAAGTAAAGACCAAGATGAAGGCAACTCTATCTCAACAGCCGTATAACGGAGTCAGGCATGTGGCCTGTTCCAATACTTCATTCAAAAAATCACGTGGTGGCAAAGCATGGTAGACTGAAGATAAGCCGAGAGCTGCCTATGAATGTAAGATGCATTGCTAATTAGGCTGCAAGGGTATAGTTTGCCAATATTCACATAGTATTCTGCTTCCATTATATTTTGAGGCATTTTTTATCAATAATACAGAATTAAATGTGTTAACTTTACTCCTGCCTGTTTCTTTACTCTGCTTAATCGTCTGAACCTTACAAATATAGAAAATATAGAGGGTGGGGGGGGTGCTAAAGTACCTGATCGCAAAGTGCTAAGTATATGGGATTTAGACATTTTATTAAGGTCTACACAACAAAGAGTGAAATTGGGAAAACAGGGTCACCATATGAACTTACATGGTAATACACTGGCAGTTACAACAAGCACAAAAGTGACCAGTGGCATAAAAATAAATATGTGGATTATATTTGTCAGGATATTTGACTATGTAGCAACAGTTTTGAAGACAGTGTGGAAGACGCCCGGAACACAGGCAGACATGCAGATTCAGAGGTCCCAAATAACACACACTTTTATTGACAGTTCTTCCTTCTATTGCACATAATGTACAAATAACCAATAAACAACTTGCTGCTTAGTCCTTTCTTTTCCTCTTTATTCCTTTGCCGCCTCCACTCCTCTCCCGTAAGCTCTGTCCTCGGCCAACTGACTCCGGCTCGGCCCCTTTTTATGTTGCACCCAGATGTGCTCCAGGTGCACCCTGATGATTTTCCAGCAGCACTTAATAGGTGTGGCGGAAGAGCTGCAGTCCAAGGCTCCGGGATTTTCCAAGCATCCCCTGGCAGTGGCCACGTTCCCCAACAGAACTGAGCTTCCAAGCTCGAGTTCCATAGCCCCGATGCACCGATGGCCAGGGTTTACCTTTATTTTACATTAATTAATATTGCCTAATTTTATTTTTTAATATACTTCATCCTGTAAAGCACTTTGAGCTACATCATTTGTATGAAAATGTGCTATAGAAAGAAATGTTGTTGTTGTTGCCCTCTCGTATCCCATGGGAAGGTATTGCCTCTCTCCCAATCCTTCTGCTCTCTAGGCGTCCCGGTGGTGAAAGGTCCCCGGTCGTCTGTCACAACAGTTTTAATAAACTTACTAAGTAAGTAAAATATATTCATAAAGCACATTTTGCACAGCTTTCACTGACCAAAGTGGTGAAAATACAACAAATAATAATTATAATAAGACATATTGAAAAATTACCAAGAAAAGTAAAACAGCTTTACAATAATCATTATGAGTCTAAAAAGTCTTAAGCCATCCATCCATTATCCAACCCACTATATCCTAGATTTAAAAACAAAAATGGAGGAAGCACGTCTAACATCAGCTAGCAAAATATTCCACAAACGTGGAGCCAGAACAGAAAAAGCTCAGCCCCCTTTTCATTTTAAACATGTCTGTGGCACATGCAGGATTTGTTTGGTTGAAAACTGAAGAGACCTGGGAGCTAAATAAGGGCAGAGAAGATCTGAAATATAGGATGAGACCATCCCCTTCAAAGCTTTAAAAACAATCAATAATATTTTATATTGAATTTTAACCTGAACAGGAAGCCAGGACTGGAGTAATGTGATCGCGCTTTTTTAATGTCAGTCAAAAGATGTGCAGCAGCATTCTGGACAATTTGTAAACTACCAAGTGGTGACAGTAGGACACCAAGACATAAAGAATTACAATCGTGATGTCATAAACACCTGAATTACTTTTTCAAGATCCTGAAATGATTTATTTCTAGAAATAGCTCTTAACTGGTTGGAACTATTTTTATGTACTGTTTGTCTGTCAAACTTAAGCATGGAGTCAAAAAAATCACACCCAGGTTTTTGTCACAAGATGACCTAAATTTCTAAAAACATATTTTACCAGACTTGGAGGAGCTAAACAAAGTAATCTCAGTTTTAACTTTACTAAGATATAGAAAACTACTGTTCATCAGTAGCAGAACTGTTGGAACCCTTCGAAACTAGCAATGAGGTCTGGATAACCACTGCTGTCTTCTTCAATGGGATCTCCACAAATATTTTAAAAAAATTAAATATTACATCTCAGATTTCGATTAAAATTGCTGTACTGGATTATCTCAGAAGTCAATGTCACTGGTGAGAATAAAAATGTCCTATGCTTTACAGTTTTCAAGTTATGTGGGGGGGGGGGGGGGACATAATTAAAGTCGCTTCTGGGGCTCCTTAGGGATTAGGGGGTCTTGAAGCTCAAGCTTAATTAGTTTCATAGTAGATCCACCCCTGCTATCTATCCAACCTTTGATACTCTGTAGACGATCAAAAAGAAGCCGTAAAGACTCATTCGATTTCAATGAAGAACACAGCTGTTGCTTAAAAATGAAAAAAAAAAAATATATATTTTCTGATGTTACCAAGAGGAAGAATATATAATATTAAAAAAGAACTGGCCCCTTGAACAGACTGTTGAGGAACCCTGCAGGGAACAGATGCAGAAGAGAAGTAAAACTCACCTAGCGCCACTGAAAATGGCCAATTTGAGAGGTCAGAAATAAATCAATTAAATGACACTAACTTATTAACTAACTAAAGATTAAAAGTTAAAGAAAAGCGAGTAAAAATGTTCTTAAAAAGAGAATACACCTCAGACTTGTGCATATCTGAGATGCCTCAATAAGCAAATGATCGATTCACCCGTGCAGCTTCACAGACTGCCGTTAAATAATCCTAAGGTACTCCAGTTGTAGCTCACCGGAATGAATATAAATGTATGATGGGAAGAGAGTCTACAATTCAAATGCTCATTCAAGGCTGAGCACATTCAACTTTCATTTACTTTCATTAATTCTGGAAGTCATTCATTTAACAACACTTGAGTCAAAATTAACTTTTAAGACATCGTAAGCATAAGACTGACACAAGTATGTGACATTTTTTCATTGACTTTTTGATATTCTTTGCTGTTGTCCAGCTTTGGTCAGCATGGACCTCCTGTTATATCTGAAATGTTATCTTCATTGTGCCCAAAAACATGAGATTAAAAATTTTTCTTGGCCATCACTACAAGCAACCTGGGGAAAGTGAAATATATATTAAAAAAATAGCATTTTTGGGAAGAGCACTTCTTTAGGTACACATTCTAATTTCTGTAGAAGAGAATGACTCAAATAGGGGGTAGAGATATTATAGAGAATCTAAAAAATATATATTCTATACTTCAGAATACCCCAGTTTGGGTGTGTTCTGGAATAGTAGTGTATGTCATGTGAGGAACTAAGGGAAAAATCAAATGATGCAGTTTCTTTCAAGTTTGTGGTTTGTTTTTTTTTGGATTATTTTGGTTCTGGACTCTGCTTTCATTTTAAGATTTGGTGTTGGATTCAAATGAAAAAACTAGTTAGAAAGAAAATTATGACCTTGCAGGAACAAGCTGTTGGCGCTCCTTGCATTTCATTATTGCTTTGCTGCTGGTTAAGGAAAAAAAAAAAAACAATGAAAGGATTTGAATCTTAAAAAGTCAATTAAAATAAAGACAATATAAGTCTGTTCCATTAGCAACATTGATAACTAATTTAAAAAGTGGCTGAGACGAAAGCATGCAGCTAGAGTTTGTCATCCCAGTGTAACAGCCATAAATTACTAAAGCTCCTTTAAGGTTGCCATTTGCCTCATAGCACGCTACCTGATGAGCTTCCCTTTGCCCAATTGTCAGTTTGAAGGGATGGCTTGATATATGCCATGTCCTGCTGGTGCCATATTTTCCCCACTTCTTAATGATGTTCTTCACAGTGTTCCATGATATACAGTAGGTAATGTATGTAATTCAACAATAATAACCCATTGATCTTTTATTAGCTCCTAGTGGACCTTAATGCTAACCACCATACTTAACCACTGGTACTTTTGGTGAAAGGCATTTTTTGATTTTCACCAAATGTGACACCTGATATTGAAGCCACACAGCTCCACTTTTGCCTCATCTATTCACAGCATATTCATTGCTCCAATGGTCATATTCTTCACCTAGGTGTTATCTGGTAAACTTCAGTATTCCATCTGTTGGGACTTCTGTCGCCGCCTCTTCGTCTCCTCCGGCAGTGGCAGCTATACAGAGACAGCCTGTTAGATGGTCTGCTGAGTCTTCATCCCATCAGCCTCTGGCACTTGCGCGCTGATATGCTTAACTTTACGATGTTACCGTGTAGTGTGTTTGTCGAATGATGCTTAGTACATTTAAAGCTGAGCACTCACCTACCCTTTTGGCTTCTCTTTCTACGTTTTCTAGATTGCATTTGAGTCTGCTCCACTGTAACTGAACCCACCCTGAAAAATTTGTCTTTATAAAGTGAAGGAAACGGCTACATCAGGATGGGTGGCTAGGAAGCTGCCGCTTCTGCCAATTGTTTGAATGAAAGCTTCCTTACTGAATGAAGTCTTAATGCTGTTCCTGCTAGTCCAAGAATATAGTTCTCTTTGCCTACTACTCAACTGCAACTCAAAATCCCAAGCACGACACTGTATTCTTTTTTCAGAGCAGAGGTCTCTTCCTTCTTGACTTTGCATGTAAGGCAAAGCTGTGGAGTATTTTTCAGCACTTTGATATTGACTGAGGCAAGGCTTGCATATAAATACCTTTTTGTTACCCTGGGTTCTAGGAGACAAAATTGACAAATTTCTCACTGGGGACAAATAAAGCATCTATCTGTCTGTCTATGTAACCTGCAGCATCTTTTAGTCAGCTCTTGTGTGGAGTTTGGTGGGAGCACATGGCCTGGATGGAATGCCAGAGTCATGAGTTACATTGTTAATTTATTATTTCTTTCCTGAAGTCTTCAGAGATTTATATCCCTCTCTGGGTTTTCTACCCTGTAGAATTAATTTAAGAGGCCATTTTATTCTTATCTCTCTTCGCTTAAAAGTCTGGTTTTTTTTTTGTTTTTTTTTTGTCTGTTATAACATGATGCAATTTTTTCCATATATTTGTTCAATGTGGACAACTGTAGTCTTGATAGAGCACTGCATTTTGGGATTCTGGCAAGCACTTCCTTTGTTGATCTTTGCATGAAATGCATTAATAGACACTCCCACAATTGTCTTTAAGTATCATTGATAGTGATACAAAATAAAAGATACCCAGGTATTACAGCGTGGTGATGAGGATGGGATTGAAAATATGTGTTGGGTGTGCTAAGAAATAAAGTAAGCTTCAAATGAAGATGTTAAAAAAATTTTTCATAGCTGTCAGCTATAGCAGCGGTTCCCAAACTGTAGTACGCGGAGCCTTTTCAGGTGGTACGCATCGCGGTCCCTGAAATTTAATTTATCTGTGCAAAACCCTTTATGATCAAGCCTGTTGTGAGCAAAAACCAATTAAACTGTTTAAATACAATAATACGTGGATTCCCAAACTTAGTGTGGTGTGAAAATTCGTCATCTGAATAAATAAAACCTATTATTCGAATCAGTATTTAGTTCATTTAACACTACCATAATTCCGTTTCGCGGAAGTCAACTTCTACTTCTTCACTGTTTCAGCTTTTGGTCACTAGATGAAAGCACAACGCCGACACTATTTAGTCTTCGGTAACTCTGCCTCACAGAAACCGCTCGCGTTTGTTGTTATACGTGCACTGCCGCTGTATCGCATCGTAGTCACTAGATCTAAGCACAAAACCGATACCATTTCGTCTTCGGTAACTGTGTCACATACAGGCCAAAGGCAGGATTTAGTTTTGGGGCGGAATTTATCAATTTATGTACATGCACAAATTTTTTCAATAATTTTATGCATAATTTCTTCCAGTTCTTTAACTTTTATTCAGATTTTGGGGCGGTTTAGACCCGAACTCCCCCCCCCCCCCTTACAGCTCTCCCTCCCTTCAACAAGGTGCGGGTGGTACGCAACGCAACTCACTTAACCTCAGGTGGTACTTGATGTCCAAAAGTTTGGGAGCCCCTGAGCTATAGCATGCAGCGGACATTTCGCACTGACAGGAACAGTGGTGCTGCACAGCAGAGAGACAGGGATTACAGTCATATGAAAAAGTTATGGAACCCCTCTCAGCCTGCATAATAATTTACTCTACTTTCAACAAAAAAGATAACAGTGCTATGTATTTCATTTCCTAGGAGTACTGGAGTGTTTTCCGAACAAAGATTTTTAGTGAAGCAGTATTTAGTTGTATGAAATTAAATCAAATGTGAAAAACTGGCTGTGCACAAATGTGGGTCCCCTTGTCATTTTGCTGATTTGAATGCCTGTCACTGCTCAATACTGATTAAATGCAACACCATATTGGTTGGATTAGCTCGTTAAGCCTTCATAGACAGGTGTGTCCAATCATGAGTGGTAAAAGGTATTTAAGGTGGTAAATTGCAAGTTGTGCTACCTTCCCTTTGACTCTCCTCTGAAGAGTGACAGACAGCATGTGATCCTCAAAGCAACTCACAAAAGATCTGAAAACAAAGATTGTTGAGTCTCCTGGTTTAGGGAAAGGCTACAAAAAGTTATCTCAGAGGTTTAAACTGTCAGTTTCACCTGTAAGGTGTAATCACCTGTAAGGCAGGAGGAGGAGTATAGGAAGCTAATCAAAGACTTTGTTAAATGGTGTGACTCAAACCACTTACACCTGAACACCAGCAAGACCAAGGAACTGGTAGTGGATTTTAGGAGGCCCAGGCTCCTCATGGACCCCGTGATCATCAGGGGAGACTGTGTGCAGAGGGTGCAAACCTATAAATACTTGGGAGTGCAGCTGGATGATAAATTGGACTGGACTGCCAATACTGATGCTCTGTGTAAGAAAGGTCAGAGCCGACTATACTTCCTTAGAAGGTTGGCATCCTTCAACATCTGCAATAAGATGCTGCAGATGTTCTACCAGACGGTTGTGGCAAGTGCCCTTTTCTACGCGGTGGTGTGCTGGGGAGGCAGCATAAAGATGAAGGACGCCTCACGCCTGGACAAACTTGTTAGGAAGACAGGCTCTATTGTAGGAATGAAGCTGGACAGTTTAACATCTGTGGCAGAGTGACGGACGCCAAGCAAGCTCCTGTCAATTATGGAGAATCCACTGCATCCACTGAACAGTGTCATCTCCAGGCAGAGGAGTAGCTTCAGTGACAGACTGCTGTCACTGTCCTGCTCCACTGACAAACTGAGGAGATCGTTCCTCCCCCACACTATGCGACTCTTCAATTCCACCCGGGGGGGTAAACGCTAACATTATTCAAAGTTATTGTCTGTTTTTACATGCATTTTTATTACTCTTTAATTTAATATTGTTTTTTTTGTATCAGTATACTGCTGCTGGATTATGTGAATTTCCCCTTGGGATTAATAAAGTATCTATCTATCTATCTAATCAGGAAATGGAAGGCCACAGGCACAGTTGCTGTTAAACCAACTCAGGTCTGGCAGGCCAAGAAAAATACAGGAGCGACATATGGGCAGGATTGTGAGAATGGTTACAGACAACCCAAAGATCACCTCCAAAGACCTGCAAGAACATCTCGCTGCAAATGGTGTATCTGTACATCGTTCTACAATTCAGCGCAATTTGCAGAGAGAACATCTGTATGGCAGGGTGATTAGAAAGAAGCCCTTTCTGCACTCACGCCACAAAAAGAGTCACTTGTTGTATGCAAATGCTCTTTTAGACTAGCCAGATTCATTTTGGAACAAAGTGCTTTGGACTGATGAGACAAAAATTGAGTTATTTGGTCAGAACAAAAAGCGCTTTGCATGGCGGAAGAAGAACACCGCATTCCAAGAAAAACACCTGCTACCTAGTGTCAGATTTGGTGGAGGTTCCATCATGCTGTGGGGCTGTGTGGCTAGTTCAGGGACTAGGGCCCTTGTTAAAGTCGAGGGTTAGATGAATTCAACCCAAATTCTTCAGGATAATGTTCAAGCATCAGTCACAAAGTTGAAGTTACGCAGGGGTTGGATATTCCAACAAGACAATGACCCAAAACACAGTGTGAAATCAACAAAGACATTCATGCAGAGGGAGAAGTACAATGTTCTGGAATGGCCGTCACAGCCCCCTGACTTGAATATCATCGAAAATCTATGGGGTGATTTGAAGCAGGCTGTCCATGCTCGGCAGCCATCAAATTGAACTGGACTGGAAAGATTTTGTAGGAAGAATGGTCAAAAATACCTCCATCCAGAATCCAGACACTTATCAAAGGCTATAGGAGGCGTCTAGAGGCTGTTAGATTTGCAAAAGGAGGCTTAACTAAGTATTGATGTCATATCTCTGTTGGGGTGCCCAAATTTATGCACCTGTTTAATTTTGTTATGATGCATGTTGCATATTTTCTATTAATCCAATAAACTTAATGTCACTGCTGAAATACTACTGTTTCCATAAGGCATGTCAGATATTAAAAGGAAGTTGCTAAAGTTCCCAAACTTTTTCATATGACTGTATGTCTACAAGGAACAATCAAACATATAACATAAACCTCAGATCTTACATAAGAAGTGGAAAATATCAAAGTGTGTAGAAAAGAAACACAATGTACAGTATTCCAAAAAGAACTAAACTATCACTGACAGTTTTGTTTTGCTTGGATACCACCATTTTCGAGTTCAACGCTTCACATTGCTATGGTGATTCTCCTGGGAAACCGCAAACGGTATTTAAATTTCTAAATATGATCCCACATTATTTAAAAGAGTGGATAAACAAAATGCCTTTTCCTGCTGTTACTTTTGTTTCTGTAGTTACAAGTTATTTTGATCTTCTTTATCATATTTTTAAAGCTTTGATTTTTGGTTACTGATTAGGATTGCCAAAAGATCGGCTTGACGCATTGCTATTTGAACGTGGCTTGTTTTTTTGGACCACATCTTTATCTCCTGTCACTTGTCATAAACCCCTTTGCTACAATGCTGAGATAATACAGCATAAGGTTTGAAATTTACTACATTTGTGGATGATCTTGAGGACAGCGAAGCAATGGACTGCAGATCACATGGAACTGTCTTCAAACCCTTTCCAGACACAAAGACTTCAGAAAGGTCTTTTGAACTTGGCATGAGGCAGCTAAGACCATACTACACCACTGAGTTTTTGATGTCTATATAATGCATGACGCTCAAAAGTCCCTCTCTAGTGATGTTAGGGTGCCTCCAATCCAGTTCTTACGAATGTGTTTGTTGACATGCTAGTTTGTAAAATTAGACCAATTATTAGTGAAATAATAATCAAATTACCTTATTTCCCAAAATTTACCAAAAAAAAGAAAAACTGAAAGAGAGGAAAAACCTGCCAATGGGATGCATTTTTTCTGCATATCACTGTACTGTATAGTACTGGGTAGCCAGGATGTCACAAGGGATCTCATAAAATCATTCGAAAAACTACAGGCTTCCCTTTTTCTCAGCATAAGGTCAGTGTTTATGACCCCCACAATCACAAAAATATGCTGGATTTGAGAACTAAAGTAGGTAGAGAAACAGAAAGACCAAGGAAGCTGTAGTTTGAAAACATTATGAGATGGGGAAAACAACAAATACTGTAAAGTGAAAAGTATAGTGAAACAGTAGAAAGAATACCAATGGTGGATTAAAAAGGCCCCAGCGCTGTAAAAACGTACAGGGTAGGATGAAGAAGAGAGAGAGAAACACTATGCAAAAGTTGACTTCACAGGAGAGAAGAAGCTACTGATAACCAAGAAACATTTATGTTCTTATTTTCCATTTGCCAGGAAACATCTGGATGATCCACAAGCCTTCTGGGAAAATTATCTATTGAGACAAAGGTGGACCTTTTTGGATAACATGGGTCCAAATCTGTCCAAAATAAAGCAAACACAGCACTTCATAGTAAAAATCTCATACAGTAGAGTCTTGCTTATCCAACATTCTGTATTATCCGACGTCCCACCGCAAAAAAAAACAAAAAAAAAACAAAAAAAAACGCATCAATCGGCAACAAGAACTGTAAGTTGCGAGCGTCCCCGTAGTCTACTTTTAGTTGCTAAGTTCATTTTTTCAGTTAAATTTTTCTGTTGTTTTGTTGTAAAACATGATTACAGTGGATTATGTGGCCGGCCCTCTCTGGCGTGTGTGCGTGCACCTGTGCCTCTCTCGCTCGCATGTGTGTGTGTGTGCGCTTGTGTCTCTCTCGCTCGCTCTCGCATGCGCGTGTGTGTGTGTGTGTGTGCGTGTGTGTGTGCGCGCGCGCGCCTGTGTCTCGCTCGCGCCGCGCGTGTGTGTGTGCGCGCCTGTGTCTCGCTCGCTCGTGTGTGTGTGTGTGTGTGTGTGTGCACCTGTGTCTCTCTCGCTCACTTTAGTAGTACAGCTGCCTGCCTTCAGCTGTACTACTAAATCTGATCTTGCGGGTTTAAACCTTGGATAGTTTTTTGCAATCCATTTTCTGACTCCATCACATCAAATTTCCCCTTGCAGACAAATTTCTATCTATCTATCACATAGTGTCTTTCACATCCATCTATGAATATTTAAAATTACTGCTGCTCTGTACAGCTAATAAGCATACTTTTTCACATTGTGCCAGGTGGTGCTGGATACTTCTAGTCATTGAATAAGAAAAGAAACATGTCATTTGATCGATCATGTGCCTTTTATGTAGAGTAGATTCAGAAAATATTCTGACCCCCTTCACTTTCTGCACACACTACTGTATTGCATATTTAATTTTAAATGCATAAATTTGCCATTTTTGCTAATTAACCTACCCTCAATAACCCCTAAGGACAATGTGAAAAAATGTTTACAAATGTATTAAAAATCAAAACCTGAATCTCTCATTCCTCTAAGTAGTTAGACCCTCTGTTGTGGTACTCCAAATTGTGCTCAGGGGCATCCTGTCTACTTTAATTTTCCTTCAGATGTGTTAAGAACTTCACTGGAGTCCACCGGTGGCAAACTGAACTGACTAGATGTCATTTAGAAAGGCACATGTGTACCTGTCCATAGACAGTCTCACAATTCACACTGTGTGTTAGAATAAAAACCAAGCAATGGAATCCAAGGAACTCTCTATAGACCTCTGTGATCAATTTGTGGTGACACACAGATCAGAGAAAGGAGAAAACCATTGCTCAAGTGGTTAGTGTTTCCAACAACACACTGGTCTGAATATTATGAAATGGAAGAAGTCTGGAACCACTAGGACTCTTCTTAGAGTTGAATATCCAACCAAACAGATTCACTGCACAAGAATTGCCTTGGACAGGGAGGCGACCAAAAACCCAAAGTTCACTCTAACAGAGCTTCAGGAGTCCTCTGAGATGGGAGAACCTGTTGGAAGGACTGCCATAATCAAATTTTCATGGTAGGCTGACTAAATGGAATCACACTTGTGTAAAAGACTCATACTGTTACAGTTCATAGGACTCTGAGAGCCTGAGGAAAAAGGCTCTCTGGTCTGAACTTTTGTGCAGGACTCCAAGCATTATGTCTGACATCACCTCGCTAATACCATCTTTAAAGTGAAGTGTAGTGGTGGCAGCATCATGCTATGGGAGTGCTTGTCAGCAGCAGAAACAGGAAGACTGGAAAGAATTGAAGAAAGGATGAATGCAGACAAATACAGAGAGGTCCTTGAAGAAAACCTAGACCAGAGTGCACGCCTCCTCAGATTGGGACAAAGTTTCACCTTTCGGCATGACTATGACCCAAGCCATACAGCCAAGACAATGCAGGAGTGGTTTTGGGACAAGTCCCTGAATGTTCTTGAGTGGCCCAACCAAATCCCAGACTTAAACTACATAGAATATGTGTGGCGAGACATATGAAGATGGCAGTTCACAGATGCTTTCCATCCAATCTAATGGAGCCTGAGAGGATCAGCCAGGAACTGCCCAAATCCAGGTGTGCAAAGGTTGAAGAGACTTACCCAGGTAGACTCAAAGCTGGAACTGCTGCCAAATGTGTTTCTACAAAGTACTGAATGAATGGTCTGAACACTTCTATGAATGAGAGATTTCAGTGTTTGATTTCTAATACATTTGGAAACTTTTCTGAAATCAGGTTTTCACTTTGTCATCATGGGTTACCGAGTGGAGGTTGGTGGGCAAAAATGGCAAATTTATCCATTTTAAATTACATTTTCAACACAAGCCAACAGAAAGTGAAGAGGTCTGAATCCTCTGTTAATGTTAATTTTGGTTAAAGACCTGAAAACATTCATTGTCAAAAATGAAAAAGAGAAAATCAGGAAAAAGGAAAAAATTTTTTAAAGGTATTACACTTTACAAATATAAGAATCAAAATCACATTTATTGTCCAAATATGCACTCATACAAGGAATTAGACTCCAGTTTTTGAAAACCTGTATAAAGAAAAATTGAATGAACAAGAAAGACTGTAGATTGATGCTGTGTGTTTTGACCATGACCCCACTGTCGACTGAGGTGTCAAAGAGCACTTTTTTAAAAGCTGTCACAGTGTATAGTATAGAATAAACAATTGTATCCTTTTGAAAGTTAAAGGCTACAGAAAATCTGTAGTTTCAAGAAGCACTGATTTAGTTCTAGTTTACGTATGAAAAGAAAAAATGGAATTCATGCGTTTCAGTCAGACAGGCCCAGACGCTGCCTTCTTCTTATCTATGAGAGCTACGGTACATACTACTTAACACACGTGCTGACTGACATGAACAGCTACACCAGGATGAAAAAGACTAATTTTAATTTTAATTGGAGAAAATTGTTGTTTATTTAAGTCCGACACATTTACAGTGCTTATCAACCCTTGAGTCTTCATTTGAAATGTACACAAAATCACCAATTAGCTGCTCACTGCTGAATTTTGCATGAAAGCCTTCCTCTAGCCAAGCTTTCTGTCGATTTGCATATCTGTCCGGCCCTGTTCCTTTTACAGCAGGATCCTTTGCCCTTTCAATCATGAAGCATATTAGTTCTCTGTCAGAGTAAAGCCGTTCCTAACAACAGGAAACTCAGCTGGGACAGGAAGAGGGCAGTAGGCTCTTGCATTAACATAATAATCCAACTGTGCTCCCATAGGCCCTTAGGCCAGACAGCATATTAGGTAGGCCCCCTGTGTGGGTCCTTGTGAAGGCTGCCTTAACACCTGCCTGTCAACCTATAGAAATCAACTACATCAACTGCAATAATACAGCAAATCATGAAGAGAAACCAAATAGAGCCATCAGCTAACTGTAATCTTTGGGCATCTGCTTCCTTTATGCAATCATTGTACAGTACCGCTCAAATGTTTGGGGAACTGTCCATCTTTTGATAGAAATTGATACCTTTTATTATCAATATACCATTATATTGATTTTAAAACACAGCAAAGACATTCCTAGTGTTTCTAATAGCTATTACCACTTGTAATGGCTCATTTTTAATTTATTATTCACATGTGGCTCCATTGCCAAAATTTCAGTAGCCATTCCTTCAGTGTTCTAATGGTCAACTCCTTTATCTTATCCTTATGTTTACATGCAAATTGGTTATTAGAGAAACCTTTGTAATTGCATTAGCGCCACTGAAACTAGTTATTGTGTTCACTTGGGATGCAAAGTACTGGCATTCCTAAAGTTAAGTTCTGGGTTCAAAAAAGGCCAAAATGATATGGCTTTCTCAAGAAATATGTTAATAAGTCTATTATTTTGTTTTTTTGCAGATTTCACACAAAGGTGCCTGTTACTGTCTAAAGAGAAAATGGTAAACTGGATCTGAGTAGGATAGAAAAGGGATGGGCAACTGCCTAAATGAAAAAGGACATTAGAGTCTGTAATTTAAGAAACCAACACCTTACAGGGCCTCAGTGGTCTTCTTTACTAAATACACACCAAATACCAGTATCATCTGTAACAGAGAAAAAGATGACCCCAAGGTGTGGCGCACAATACACTTTTCTGGTCATCTTCTGTCCAATGTCTGTGTTCCTTTGCCCATTCTAACCTTTTCATTATTTACCAGTATCAGATATTTTTTTTTCTTTTCTTCCTATAAATTGAGACACCAAGAATTGTTATATGACCTTGGGATTTATTTAGTTAAGAAGGCAAGTTTGAGATGGAAATTTACAACCTAATTACCGGTGTACATTTTCTTTCTTGTTTGTCCAAAATTGGAGAGAATGCTTACTTATTACTTGCAGGAACAAAGCATGGGCTGCACTGAGTTTGCCTGAGCTAAGCCATTAGCTACTACAAACCCACTAGTCCAAGAAGGTCTGTAATGGCATGCTGCTCTCTCTCTGCCATTTTTCATCCTGAGCAGAGGTTTCTTCATTGCTCCATCCGTGGAGATTCCCAGGCAATTTCTCTCTCTCTCCATTCAAATGCTATGCAATAGCAAATACCATGTCAAACCAGTGACCAACTGTAATAAGAATATAAGTTTAATGTCACTGTGTTCTGTACAAAAAATATTTTATAAATCCACTCACATGTACAGGCCAGGCCAAAGTTAGCACACAGGGGATCTCAGCCTTTAGAAGTGCTGGACCAAGCATAGGACAAGATAGACAAAGACAGCTGGAGGAAAGTATAGTCAGCCTAAAGACAGGTGTATACTATTTTGTCCTCTGTTAACAGTCAGCTCAAAATCTTCTTTCCTTGTTTGGAAATGGACTATTTACCTAAGTAAGGGCCTGCACGTGGAGAAGACAGTATAAAAAGAATTGGACAGCAGCCAAACACTTTGAAGCCGATGGACGGATGGGTGATAACGTCATCCGTCCTGAAAAACCCTCCAGGGCAGCGACAAAAAATGGCAGACTGTATAGATCAAGATCCCACCTTAGTATTGTCTTACTATTGGCTTCCCGTCTATAATGCCGCATAAATCGTCAGTAAAGAAAGCAAAGTTATTTTCTCTTATGTGATTTTTACCGCCGTATCACTATGGGAGGGATATCGCCTTTTAATATCATTATCTATATAGTTTTCGGTTACTTAAAATGCCGCAATTACAAAAGAACTTATTCCAACTAGGGAGCTATCGCCCCCTTAAAGAAACATCAATAAATCTATTAAGACAGAGAGCAACCTGGTAATAAAACCTATCATATCCAACACGACTCCAGGCTTGGTTGCCGAAGGTACTTCAATTAAGCACTATGTTAAGCGTCTGAATACTTGTGTCAATGTGATATGATAGTTGTGATAAGACAGCCCTGGGGTACAGACAGACAGACGCTGGATGTCCAAAAACACACTCTGTTTATTCTCACAAAATGTCCTGCACACAACACAGTGCACCAATCCGCCCAAAAACAGTCCCTTCGTTTCTTTACTCTTCGTATTCCTTTCCACCTTTACTCCTCTCCTCCCAAACTTCGTCTTCCTCCTCCCAACTTCGGATCCTGAGTGGAGAAAGGCGGCTTCTTTTATAAGCACCCAGCTGTGTTCCAGGTGCTCCTTGATGATCTTCCGGAGGCACTTCCTGGTGTGGTGGAAGTGCCGCAGGAGCACCCGGAAGCACGCTGGGTGTCCCTGGAATTCCTTCCGTCAGCACTTCCGAGTGTGGCGGAAGTACTGACGTCCAGGGCTCCACAATGGGCCCCAATAGGGTTGAGCTTCTATGCTCCATTCCCGTGGCCCCCATACAAACCAGGGTGGCTGCCCTCTTGTGGCCCAAGGGAGGTATAGTCCCCTCTCCGGGTCCTTCTAGGTGTCCTGACTGGGCATGGCCCCCAGCGGTCCACCACATAGTTTTAAATTATTTTAATAAACTTACAAAATTTTCTAAAATCCTGTTTTTGCTTTGTCATTCAGGGGTATTCACATTTTATTACCCTGATTTAGTACATACTGTATACTTACAACAAAAATGCCTAGGCCTCATTTTGTTTGCTTGTATTTCTGGACAAATAAAACAGAATAAATCTACTTAAAGAAAATTAAAAAAAAAAAAAAAAGGCAAAAATAAAAAATTATTCTAATTTGACCAAATACTAAATTCGGTGTAAGTTAGTAAAAAGTGCAAGATTGTGATTCATAAACCATTAGAAATTATTGATTATACAGATTCTAATTGCAAATCACTCCAAAGGTCCTTCATTTAAAATTTAAGAAAGTGGATACAGGATCCCTGTGCCTGTCTTTTGGATGTTTGTCTATATTGTCTTGTTAAAGGAATACTTCACCTAAAAATGAAAACTTTTTAATCTGTTACTTATCCCATGTTGTTTGTAGTGATAGGAGAGACAAATATTAATCTCATTAATTCTTGGAGAGTGCAGATAACAAAATTCCTGATACAATGAGCTTCAAAGTGGACCCAAACAGTAAGTTTCCATGCGCAGTGCCATGCGGAGGCCGTTTTAGAAAAGCTCACTCTTTTCTCTTTTTCTTTTACTTTGCAAAACTTTTTTTTTTTTTTGTTATGAATGCTAAATTTTGGCTATATATTTATTTAATCTTTGGCTATATATATTATTTTAATCGATCTTTAAATTGAGGACCTGAGGTTGTTATTTCTTTTGTATTAGAATGATGTTTAAAAAAGCGTTTTCTTTGTGGTTGAATGTGCGCCAGGGGATGAGACACAACACGAACAGTCACTTTCTTTTCTTCTGTTACGCTTCTATAAATTTTTAATTTCCACTTGGTGACAAATAAAGTGTATATATAATCTAATCTAAATTAAACTAATCTATATTAAACAACAGCAAACAATATCAAAACAACTGAAAAATCTCAAATTCCTCATGTTGCATAATCTACCTGTCATATCTCCAATCATATGCTCTAAACATGCATTTATATTTAAAAATATACTAGGGGGCTTCGCTCGCCAACCCCCCGGCCAGCACTACATGCCAGCCACTTTGCGTCTCTGCCGCTCGCGTATGTGGGTTTTCACTTTCACCAAACAGCAAATCTTTTAATTCTCGTCGATATGCCTCTTCATTGGTAAGAAACGCTACTTATCCCTGATGGCAACACGAATTAGACGATCTACAAGTCTCCGACTTAAAGTTTAAATCCGAACAACATCTACATACTTATGTCATATCACCAATGTCCATATATTCAATCTCTTTTCGCTGTTCCATTATTCCACAGAGTAATAACTTCTGTTTGTTTGCGCTAATGCGATCTTTACCGTCATTTTCTTTCGAATTTTAGTACTTCCATTATCTCTAACCTGCTCTGCATGTGTATTGCGGCAATGTTTTGGAATCTCTTTACAACGTTCTACTTTGTAATCTACTCTTTGTCTTTTATTTCTGGCCCTGGGCATGGTTAAATCTCTTGGCACAAAATTTTGACTCGCAGTACATGAAATTGTCTCTCTGAAAAAGTCTTATCTCATCCCAGGCTAAAAAGTCTCGTCTCATTTCAGGATTTTTTTATATAATTGAGAGATTTAAAAACTGTCAAAGTTGGACGGCTCTCTGCAAACACAACTAATCTTGTAAATTTATCTAACAATATACATTATAGTTGTGCATTTACTTTCTTCTTCTTCTCAGACCCAAACACTGTTGCACAGAATTTATTTATTGATTATTATGGGTCAGTTTATGATTGTGAGATGAGCCGTCTTTTTGATATTATTATTTTTCCTTTTTTTTTTTTTAAACACCATTTTATTCAACACCTTCCAATAATTTCCCTCACAGTTTCAAAAAAACAACAAAAAAATACCTTTTAATAATTAGACCATCTATATATAACAGTCTAATTGGATACTGGTGTAAGTATTTACTTCATTTTTACAGCCTGTAAATTCATTTTTTCTAACCCAACTATACCTTTATTATTTAGCAATGCAGTATTGGACCTGAAGAAGAGTTTTTCTTCAAAACATGCTGGCCAAAAGTACCATTGACCAAGTTACAAATATTACAACAGGACCCCTAATTTGTCACATGTTTTGCACCTTTGCAGTCAACCACTTATCACTTTGTGGAAAAAGCTGTATTTATTAAGTTTCAATGAATATTTGAAAATTTAAATTGTGGAAAAATGTCTGTGTATTGAAGAACTGATTCTGGATACTATTTTATGTTTATGTTATATTATCTTACATCTATATTGTTTGTCTTTTCTTGATTATTTTGGTTTAATTAACTCATTTTTGAAATTTTTCATTTTGGTTAGTTTCTCGTATCTATAACAGATTCTGTGTGCATTGTGTTAATTTTTTTTGGTATACTTTGCCTTCATTCGTGTTTTTATTGATTTATTTTTTACACGTAATTGTCAATTGTTACTTTGTAACTGTATACTGTTTCTTGTTTGAGTTTTGCAATCGTTTGAGGCACCTATAGGTTTTCATAACATAGACTACATTTATAATATAATAAATGACAGTAAGCAATGCATCTTCAAAATATATTTTCACCTACATTTATTGTATTTGTTTTATTTAACCCCCTTCTTATTCTTCCTGTTTATTAAAGTATTTCTAAATAAACCAACTCCTTTTAATTGTTTTTTGTTCCATAGAATATTGCATTTGACTTGTCTGGATGTTTGTGTTTGTGTGTGGTTGCTGGAGGTGTCAGAGGTGCTGATGCCCAGGGGCACTGCAGAACCTTAATTTGGCTCTGACACTAAGCCATTATGCAACCCAACTCTAAGGACAGATCTTGTCTTAACACTGTTCCAGTTTGCTTTTGACACCCCTTATTGGTTTAGTCTTTTACACTTTCAACTAATAAAATGTTTAAAATCGTATGCTGAGAATCAATACCCAGAACTGGCACACAGCTCTGAAGCATACAGCTGCACAAAAGAGAAATGAATTGTTTTATCCTGGTAATGCAGAATAACACTCTTGTGGATCATTTAACAATAATTTAAGGTCAGTTTCTTTATTGATGTTTGGTATAGCAGTCTGAAAATGTAACAAGGATGAGTTCTGACTTTATGTCTGCACCCAAAAAGAAACACAATAGAAAAGACCTGGAAAAAACAGCAAGAAAATAAAATCATCAAGAACCTTGAACAGATATCAAAAGGAAGAAATTCTGGCACTTATTAAATAACTAAATATTAAAAAAATGAAAGATTATTCTCACATTGACAAAAATAAATGGAAGTTAGACATGAAAAAAACTGATGAAGACTACTCTGCCAAAAATTGCATTGCTAACCATCAACCCATTGGGATTGATAAAATGTTTCTAATCTTTTCATTTTTCAGTGTGGGAAAAGCTTTTAGATTTTTCCTTTTTCAGATACATTCACTGACACAGCCCTTTACTAATTCCTCCTCAGCAGAAATATGTTTATTGTCCAATATGTGGAACAGAACTTCAATCAGCATTGATTCCTGTCTTTCTCTCAGTGTTACTGGGATAGGCACAACACCCTGGAACCAGGAATTGGACAAGTCATAAATGGATGGATAGATACACAATATGTGTAAACTAGGGTTCTTACTTTTTGTTTTGTTTTTTGTTAATCATTTCTAATTATTACAGACTTGATACTACTAGATTATGTAGGGGGAAAGGATGGGCAAGCTTATATTTATATAATCATATTGCATATATTGGTAATATAGTGACTGTAATTTACTACTGGGGGTGGCATTGACATGACGTCCGGTGTCCATCCACCTAGACCTGCCTCTTCTTTCCAGAAGAACTTTAAACCAGAAGATCAGACATACGGAATCAGTACTGCTATGAACTCTTGTCTGTGAAGACATCTCTGCAATGGTTGCATGTTTTCTTTTGTTTTCCAACCATTCAGTTATACAAGGGTACTAGGGTGGTACCCTATATCTTTATTACGGTCTTGTCAATACACACACACACACACACACACACACACACACACACACACACACACA